>MU271201.1:110428-149768 GCA_021432655.1 Atractiella rhizophila | reverse complement strand
GCAGAAGGTTCGGTCCGTCTTGGATCGGCAATTCTTGCGCGCTTTGTTGAAGCAGAAAGTCGATCGGTGACATGGAAGATGCGTTCGCCTGATTCCCTCCCCATCAGTGGAGGACTCGCGCGGAGGAGTGAGGATAGAAGAGCGGACTGCTCTCCGACAGTTCTCTTGGATGATCGGAAGTTAAGCACAGGATGTGTGCGCGGAGCAATTGCACATGAAATGATCCGGAAGGAGCACTGCAAACACCACGGTATTGCCAATGTTCCTGAGGAAGGGCGAACGCCACAGAAATTCTGTCAGTCTGCCTTGCTGCCTTGTGATGCATGCCTATAACATCTCAACGGTCCAGTCGTATCATTGCAGGTTATCGATTGGCGATTGACGCCAACGATTGCAGACGTGGAGATCACAGATCGTAGCGTACCATCTGTTCTGCTCTCATTCTTTGCTTCAAAAGAGCAGACGTAGCAAAGCAAGGTCAGGACTCATGTATAGCTCATACGAACGGAGAACTTAAACACTGCTTCGCAAGGTGGCGTCCGATAATGCCATCCAAAAGACTTCATGTCACCAATATTGAAGGGCCCTGACACAGAATTCAAGGGACTAAACACCCACTTCATGCTCGCTTGCGCAACTTGGAACAAAAGCGTTTCTTCTTAACAAAATGAAGTTCGACAGAGGGTCAACCCAAATGTTGATCGCTAAGACAAAGCTCGTAAACTTCGAATTTGTCACATGTACATTTTGCTTCGTTGCCCGTTAGATCAAGTGGAGCAGATTTGGCTCTTGCGAGACAGATTCCAGATCTGTTCGCACAAGCCTCCCATCTGCAGCGCGCGAAAGAGGAGGCAAGTTCGAAGGAACTTCCTTTGTTGCTAACATAGTAAACTCAACAGCTAATTAAGACAGTTGATCACACGATAGCAAACATTCTCATGTCCTACATGAAGGGTTCGAAAATCTGCTCAGACCACGACACTAAAAGAGTGGCTTGCCGATACTGCTGGCACCAAAATCAGAACACTGAGGAGTGCGAAATGTTCCACCAAAAGCACAAATTCCTTTCTTCACGATACAGACCTGATCAACCGAAAATGAAACACACCTCAGTATTACCCTTAACCTCCTCCGTCCACTCCTCCTCGCTCTCCGAACTGCTCTGCCCGTCCACCCTCTCAAAATCGCCGTCCCGACTATCACTATCACTATCGCTCTCCTCGCCACCCCTCCTTTCTCTCATCATCGCTCCCACCACGCTCTCCCCATCGCTTTCCGCACCACTATCCACGCTCTCCCTCTCCCTCTCCCTCTCCCCCCTGATCGCCTGACTCAAGCTCCCAAAGCTCCTCCTAAAAGGACTCGGGGACACGCTCCGCGCTCGACTGTCCTTCTCCTTCGGCGTCCCGGGCCTCCGAGAACGTGATCCCGCGCGCGATCCTGAGCGGGAACCTGCGCCGTTGCCTGGAGAGAGCGGCGAGGGAAGGGCGTTCGAGGGAGAAGGCGCGGAGGTCGTCGGTGACGACGAGGAGAAGGTGAGGACGGGGAGCGATTTCAGCTTCTGCATGTTGCTTTAGAATCTATTCGAATCTGCTTCTATCGTGGTATTCACTGGTCGTCTGCCTCTGTTGCGTTTGAGATCAGGTGAGATCTCACCAACAGACTAGGGTTAGGGTATCCCGATGCTAACCACTCATGAAATACTACCAAGTGATTACAACGAGGATAGCCCATCAGAGAACCCATCCCTTTCTGCTCCAAAGCTCCAAACGCGTCCGAAGAACGGAATGCACTGCTCAGCGGCTTGGTGTATGAGTTGGCCTGCACGCACGTGAGAGCACAACGAAATTTATTTCACTCTGGAACAAAGTGCGTGTCTTCGTTCAAGCTCGCGAAGATCAAATCTTAGAGTGTGTAACATGCGCGTTATTAGTAGCGCGTGAAATGCTATGAGCTAACATTGAGCATCTCCAGATATTTCAAATCTTATGTTGAACTTTTCAACTCAAACATGATTTCTTAGACAATCTATATGAGAAGAACACGGTGTTGACGCACATGAGCATCGTCAAACTTACTGAGCACTTACATAGAACTTGTTCGATATATTGCAATGCCTTCGATAGGACCATATTTCTGAGAAGTTACCACGAACCTGCATTTTTCATCACGTTCAATGTAACATTGCATGGGCTAGAACGCATCCCCAACTTTGAAGTTGATTGGTGGAAGCTAGGCGAAAAGAATATTGGTGGAAATTCCAACCACTCTTGTGGAAAAGGATGCAATCGTGTTCAAAGCGTTATGGCGGGCAGCATGTCTAAGTAATACCCACATAAGTTATGGGAGGGTGGATGAGGCCATGTACGAAGGGGGGAGGGAGTGGCGGTTACTTACTAAAGACAAACCCGGCGAGAAACAGCGCGTTGTTCAATATCTACGTATCAGCCACGTTTGTTCAACTTGGAACTTCCTACACGTGTCTCCAAGACTGCCCTGTGACAATGCGCGCATTGCCACCTATTCGATTTTCAAACGTAGTTCTTTGGGAATCACCCTTTTACGTTACGAGATGTGATATGCTGTTCAATTCAACGCTCAGCACTTTCTAATCGAAGGGTAACATTGAGCTGAACGCTAACAGAATGTACAGCTTCTAAGCTCGCACTGCCAATAGACTTTCTCCAAATGTTTTTTTCTTTGGCGAGAGAGATCACCTTGCTTCACAGATCAGACGGACACTGATGCCCTCGACGACCAAACTGGTGAAGGTACATGCAATACTCACAGCGAAAGATTTCTAATCAACCGCCGATGAAAACGGATATTATTGACACCAAGTCTCTCAGAGCCGTCTCAGTGCTTCGAGCCTCGCGGAAGAGATCAATAGCCTTTGGGTAACATTGTCAAGCTCCACATAAGAATATTCCCTTGGCCCTTTCAAACGGTTCATGTTTGTTTGAGCAAAGGTTGGTGAAGGAACGGGCGACAAGGGTTTTCCTGACGGAGACCGCCTAATCTTGACCCTCTATCGGATAACTCCCTCTTTTTGCACATCGTCATTAAAGCCGAAAGGGAGACGATCACGAAATCCTTAGTCATCATGCTCCTCCACAATCAACGTTCAATTCCTCTCGGCCATTGTTTCTAACATAAAGTGTAACAATGTTTTTGTTATCTGCATCGCCTTGGTTCATCTCGGAAAGCTGTTGCTTGTTGAACGGTCTTGAATATGAATGTCAAAATGCAGCAGGCATCGGGAAACATGCTCCGCTCCCCGCGCAGACTGGGCAATCGGTTCTGTTACCACCGACGTAACACCAATCATATCTGACTATTCGGCTCGTCACCTGCCTCGTACATGTTAGAATGAACGGTGTGGTGTACCAACCCGATGGGACTTGATCGAGCACGTCCTCGCACTTATCGAGAAAACTTGGGATCCCACGGAAGCTCCTGTCTTCCTCATTGTATTGCATTGGAACTGGTGGACGATTCCAAGAAACCGCAGTGTTTTCACTTTCTATATTCTCCGGTCAGCGGGTCGAAGAGGGGTTCCCGCCCCGTCGACAGATCTTTAAAAGGCTAGGCGAGCACGCAAATTAATTTCAGCAGCCCCCATCTCAAGATGACCCACCTCACACCTCCCCAAGAAGCCGATCTGGTCGTCGCTGGTTGCGGCACCGCTGCTTGTATTTTCATCTCCAGACTGGCAAAGGCAAACCCCGACCTCTCCATTGTAGCCATTGAAGCTGGTCCGCCAAACATCGACCTCGAAGACGTTCGGTTTCCAGCTCATCTGCTCCGCAATCTTGCGCCGACTTCGAAAATCGCCAAACATGTGTTCACTCAGCCTATGGAGGAACTCAATGGTCGAACAACGTTTACGAGCTGGGGTAGGAGATCTAATCTGCGATTTGGTCAGGATGTTCTGTTAATGTTGCGTAGGACATGGAATCGGAGGCAGCTCTCAGATCAATTTCATGGCTTACTCGCGTGGTAATAAAGGAGACTTCGACGCATGGGGAAAGGAAGCCAAAGGCTGGGATTACGAGAGCTTGTCACCTTACTTACGAAAGGTCATTTCCCCCCTTTTTCTCTGACGAGAAGGATATTAACGAAGTGCTAGAGCGAAAACCATTACCTACATGGCAAGGAAGAAGTCCATGGATATGATGGTCCGCTTCACGTTTCCTACGTGGATCCGGCCCCAGTTGCCAAAGAGTGGATGGACGCTGGCGTGGGACTAGGCATGCAGTACAAAGAAGAGTACGTCAAACTTGCAAACCATTTACTCGATTCATGACGCAAAGCACAGTGTCATGGATTTCTCTTCCGTGAACGCTGTTGGACCATTTGCAAAATGGATCAACGCGACTGGTGGGCATCGTTCTCTCCTCGCCGCTAATACAGTCTTTGCCATTCATCCCAACGTATACGACTCTACCACCGAAGCAACCCTACGACCAGACGCAACGGTGCATATCATCCCGAACGCTCGCGTTAACAAAGTCCTCCTTTCGGAGGACGCTACTCCTGTGGCCAAAGGATTGGAGTATGTCAAAGACGACGGCACAACTGGAGTGGTGCAAGCGAAGAAGTTGGTCATTTTGAGCGCAGGAGCGCTAAACAGTCCCTTGATTTTGGAAAGAAGTGGAATCGGGAGGAAAGAAGTGCTCGAGCATGCAGGGGTGAAGCAGAGGGTAGAGCTTTCGGTAGGAGAGGAGTGCGTTTCTCTCCTTCCCTTTCCACATGCTGAACAGAGATCTATTGTAGCCTACAGGATCACTCTCTTCTTTATCAATATTACCATCTTAGCGATGAGGTGGTAACCAATGACCCTTTCGTATGGGCACAACCAGACGCCGTTGCGGCGGCTCGTCTCTCGTACCAAAAGGACTATCGGGGGCCATTGGCGACAACAGCAATTGATGGGTACGTCTTTGAATTCTCTCCGTTTCCTCCTTAACTGGCTGGAAATAGGGTGGCCAAAATTCGTCCTCCGTCCCTCTCTGACTTTGGGTCAGTCGAATTTGAAAAGGCATTCAAGGAACACTTCGAAGCGTTACCTGATAAAGTGACCAATGTCTTAATGGGAGGAGGAAGCTTTATGGGAGACCCAACAGGGGTTGAATTTGGAAAATATTTTTCCATGCACACCTTCCTCGCGCATCCCCTGTCTAGAGGTATGTTACCAATCTGTCCATAGCCTGTCGATTTACAAGGTGAACAGGTCACATCCATATTACAGCAGCTGACATCGATGCACCACAGAATTACAGGGCCCCTTTTCTAACGAATAAACTGGACTTGTACCCCATCATATGGGCCTACAAACGTGGCCGCGAGCAGATTCGAAGGATGCCATCTTACCGGGGAGAACTTGCTGCCCATCAACCCGATTTCTCCGCGACTTCGAAAGTGAAGGCTCAAAAGTATGATAATTGGGATCCGACTACTATTTCAGATCTTGAATACAGCGAGGAAGACGACCGTGCTATCGAAAAATGGGCTCGTGACAGGGTCTGTACTACTTGGTACGCTTTTTGATTTATGCAAGCCGCTTAATGTTGAAGGTGCCACAGGCATACGATCGCGACCACTCCCATGAAGTATAAAGAAAGCGGTGGAGTGGTGGACGCTAGTCTGTCGGTTTACGGCGTGAAGAATCTCAAAGTCGCGGATCTTGGAATTGCGCCATCAAATGTTAGCGCTGTGAGTTCATAACTTCTCTGCACAAAAGATCCCTCATTGATTTTGGGAAAGAACACGTATCATACGTCTCTGACCATTGGAGAGAAGGCGGCAGCGATCATCGCCAAAGAATTGGGTTTTGACCTCTGAAGTCCGCAATCCTTGGATACAAGGAAAACCTTGTAGATCGCCACATGTGTGATGCCGTTTCTCTCACACTGCACAAAACTCTTTTAAATACGTCCGAATGAGTATTCATGGAACAATACAGGAATATTGGTCCGAGGAGCCGCAGCTTCATTGCTTCGAGTTTTTGGGAATTGCGAAATGGCATTGCACGTCCATTTACTCTGTGCTCACATTATCTCCGCATCAAAGCTGTCGAAAGTGAGAATCAAGTAGACTCCATCTTCAGCTTAGGTGCAGTTGATTGAGAGGCGCGATCCCTTTTTCTCCTTCCTGTGGATTCACTCTTGGGCCGTGAATGAGGAGTTGGAGAGCGAGAGCGTAAAGAGATATCGGAGGGACGACTACTTTCTGAGTCAGATCCACCACTAGACCAATCGCTTTCCATCTTTACTCGCTCATGCTCGTTATCTGTTTCGATGAGCATCGGTTGCTCTTGCGAGCCAGAATCTTCTTCCTTCATTTCCTTCCTACTCCTCCTCTTGGCATTCCTTTCCTCCATTCGTCGCTCCCGCCGCGTTCTCTCTTCCCTATTTCTCCTCACCCTGCTTCTATCCCCCCGTCTTCTAAATTCTGGGAGTTCTATTCCCACCGATTTCGCAATAGCGCTAGGTACAGCTCCATATCGAACATCCATTACCTTCTCATCTGCATCACGAGTCACAATCATCGCCCCGGGTAGGCAACCAGATTTCATCGTGTCCCGATAGACTTTTCGCATGGTATCGGTGGAGGCGGGTACCCAGTCCCTTTGCTGTGCATTGTAGGTATAAACCTTGAACCCAGGTACTTGCACTTCGTTAATGGTTGGTGCAACTGATCCGCCGGCGGTACTTGCTTGGAGGGGGACATTGATGACAAGCGGAATAGATGATGAAGCTGGAAGGTGTGACGAAGTGGCCACGGTGGACGTAGGAGGATATGGAATGGCAGACGAGGATGGCTGGAATGGAGGAGCGAGCCCTGGAATGTTTGAAATGGATGGACCAAAGGGATACGGGATAGCAGAGTTGTGGGATGGAAAAGATGCCAGCCCAGGAGTGACTGAAACAGCTGGTGCCGGAGAGAACACGTTGGAGTTGGGGGTGGAAACGGACACAGCAGGGATGGCTGTTGGACTGCCATCGCCGCAACCAGGAGACCCTGAAAGGTATGGAGGAGTGGAAAGAAAAGCGTCCGAAGGCGTCGCCGTAGAGCGCCACTGAGCCATATGTTGCTCCCACGCTTTCTTCCTCTTCTCCTCTTCTACCTTTTCCCGATATTCCGCTTGAGCCTTCGCTATCCTCTTGGCTTTCTCCATGGTCATCTCACCCTGAGCCTCCTCTCCTCCGTAATAATCAAAGCCTTTCTTTCTCTTCTCCAGCTCCTTTTCGTACTTCTCCAACTGTTTGCGATCTCTTTCATTGAGCCGATATGGCGCAGGGCTTCTCTCCAATGATCCAGGAACGCGCATAACATCTCCTTCCTTTAGTGTAGGTTGTTTATCCTTTAGGAACTCAAGCTTGCGAGTAGTCGACCCTGAAAGGATTGCGGAAGGAGCGGCAAGATTAATGGGTGATACAGGGGCGGTTGTGATGGTCTTCGCTGGAGCTATATCGGAAGGAGCAATGGTGGAAGGGGACAGTCGGTTTAGATCTATGTCTTGGCTGGAAGATGTGGAATAGAAGGCTGTTAAACAAGAGTAAACGCCGCGTTGACGCTAAACAATGGAGCCACATACGGTCAATCCCAAGGTCGCGAAAAAATCGCACATCCTCATCTGTTAGGGGAGAGTTTGACTGAGATCCTGTGGGCTGAAATTCCGGCTGCGACAAGATCATATCTTCGGGTGCGACTGTGGTAGGAAGAGACGTGTTGATTTGGTGAGTGAATCCATCTAGACCATCCTGCCAGATAGGAGTATTGTTAGAGTCCAAAGTTGGCGGCCCAAGGAGATCTAAATTCAAGAAGTCGTTCGAGTTTTTGGTTGAAGTGGGACGATCCATATTCAAAGTCTAGGTGAGCGTGCTGTGAAAAGGTGAAAAGTTAGCTCCCTCCGGATGTGAGGTGACTGTCACCTACCACTCTAGGTGTACGAGCCAGGTGAGTTGTAGAGCAATTGATAGGTAGAGGGTACAATGACATCTTGGTTTTATAAGAGAAGTACTCGGAGAGAAAGCAAGAGGTAGGAGAGGTAGCAAAAAAGGTAAGGATACAAAGGCTTGTCGGAAAAGTAGTCAACCTTATTTTATTTGGAAATAAGACTAAACTTGGATAAACAAACCATTCTGTGGCAACGACAACAAAGGGATGGCCATGAGTTAGCTACGCAGTCATATTAAATGAACAGCCCTTGGACTAATCGGACTAAACAAAGGGCGATGCGAGCTGCTTCGAAGGGCAATCCCTTGTATTCTTGTATCATTCTGGCCGATAGCATGCGCTTGGCATTTTGTTACCTCTCTGACTATTCCTAATGCGCGACATTGCCAGTAGATGAACACTGAGACTGCAACTTCTAGACTGTTCAGAGTGCTCTAGTAACAGAGCGATGTCAAAGGAAATGAAAGGTGTACAAGAAACTAGAAGACAATTTAGGATGTTCTATCGTCGATATTCCTTCCTCTCAGTCCCAATATTGATTGCTTCCTTCACAGATGAACTTTTGAATCTTGTCCGCCACCAGTGCAAATAATCCGTATCCCTGTGAAGAGTGAATATTTTCTGCAATCTGCCGCTTAGTTTCACAATCTTGCTTGCTAATGGTGTACTTCGAGCGTAAGATTGACTTGGACTTTTCCAGATGGAGGTTTCCTGTCTCGTCCGGAACATTTTTGAGGGATCATTAACAATTAGAAGGAACAACCTGTATCAGTTTCAGGTGTGCAATGTCGGGAGAGCTTGCGGCGGAGGCTCAAACACAGGGTGGTTTGGACGGTTTCCTTTCGACGCATTGTCTCTTGCTCCTTTGCTTTTATTTGTGTGTATGGCCTAGGAAGTCTACATCGTTTCGCCTTGATCTTCTAATCGGTTAGGAAGTCAGTCTCATACTTATGGACATCTGAAAATCGGAGTTCGATTCTCCGTCGAGGCACCTTTTGCCCTATCTATCTGCCCATGAACTTGAGCCGACTTGTTTGATTCTTTTTTGTACTTTACCAGTGCCTTCCTCGAATTGCACGATTATTGTACCCATAAATTGCAGCTTACAGAGCATGTCAGGTCATATAAAGAATGAAGTGGCAACTCAGAAGAAGGAAAGATTGTTAGTGTACAACACCATCGACCCCTAGAACCCATACCAGTATCGCTTCCCAACAACGTGATAAGAAAATATGATGAAAACAACCAACACATCGAAATTCGAATCAACAGGTCTTAGCTCATCTCAGCAGAGAGGAGGAGCAACAACGACCACCAAAAGGTTGACATGAATAGGATGGGGATGAACGATGGAAGTCTTAAATCAACGGAAGACGCGCCGGAGCTCCTTTCGACTTCCAACGCCCTCAGAGGCTGGACTCTTACTCCCCCTCCCGCTCCATAAACGTCCTCACTCTCTCCAATCGCAATGACGGTGCTCGCATTATCGTACTCGTGCTCGGTAGAGAGACGACACCCCGGTCCACCCTCTATCCACTCTATCTCCGGCGGGGTTCCCTCGTTCGTGGAATTGTCAGGGTTGTAGCACAGCAAGAACTGAAAGCTAGCCTTCTTCCAACACTCCTTCTCTCCATCTCCTCCTTCCATACCCTGCGAAGCCGGCATCACAGGGGGCATGCCCATCCCCACAGCCACCGCACCCGGTTGAACCACATCCATCTCTCCCATCCCCACGCCGTCATTCCCATCCGGCCCAAACCTCACACCATCCCCCAACTTCTCCAAATCCACAATCGCAAACGTCGGTTCCACGTCTACCAAATCATGGCACGGATCGATGCTGTCCTCCCCTGACCTGACGCCTCGAAACCTGGCGGAGGGAAGGACGCGGTTTCCGTAGACAGACCAGTGGTGTACGCCGGCGAGGGCGAGGCCGAAGAGCATGTTGCGGCCTTTGAAGAGGTTGTTGCGCACAGTTGCGCCGTAGAGGGGAGTGTTGAGGTTGTCGCCCCAGGGTGGGGAGCCCATCGCTATCCTGTGCCAGTGGTTATCTGTCAGCCTCCGAACATTCGTTTTGTCGTTTGGATGGTGAATTGGAATTGGGGACATGGTGAAGACAAACCCGATTTTAATCTGCTTCTCCTCAGCAATGATGGTGTTCCCCTCAACGACGACGCCTTCGAAGCTTCCGCGAGGTATGGAGTGGATGGAAGAATTGACGCCGATGTAGTCGACCATATTTATTCCTCCCAATCCATGTTGGTTCACGTTCGATATCGTGTTGTTCACTATTCGTGTGCCCTGTTCATCCCATCACCCCATCAAAATGACACATGTCAGCTGGGGTTCGTTCGGTATTTCATGTTCGGGACAAAGAAGGAAAAGAACTCACGGGAGCTCCAAACACGACTATCCCTCCATCCGTCGCGTCCACGATCGTATTATTAGCGACCAATCCATCGACGCACTATAAGCAACATCGTTCAATCCAGAAGGAGCGATAAAGGATAAGTGGAAAGGACGAACCTGGAAAGATATTCCGTCCCCTATTGGGCCGGTGTTCCAGGTGACACCACACGGTCCAATCTCGTTATCCAAGATTTTTGCGCCGGTGCATCCTCCGTCCCTACTCCTCACATTAGTTGATAATTCAACAATTCGACAATTGAAGAAGAGGAAGAGGAACAGAAGAGTAGAAGAGCGTACGCGACATGCAGACAACTCCAACTCCTCGTCCCCCACACTTACAACCCTTCACCGTCAAATTCGCGCTCCAATTCCCCAACTCTAACAGCGCAGGAGGATAAGATTTCTTAGGAGGGAGGGGGAGGACGTCTCTGCCACCGAAGACGCGAAGGGAGAGGAGGAGGATGGAGTGGCACGCTAGACAACTGTGCGTGCTTATCGCTGTCGTAGATGTTGTGGGTTCTATTTTGGAGTCGGATGAGGGAGGGGTAGTTGTGGTCAGGTTGAGCAGGGCTCGGTCGTCGCCTGTGGTTGTTGGGCCGCCTATCGTTTGGAGGGTTTGTCTGGATGCTGCATTATAAGAGAATAATGAGCGACATGAAGAAGGAAAGGAATAAAAGGCGAACCTGTAAAGACGACCGCTCCTCCCAGTTGGATGACGGCTCGTCGACAGAGGTTGACCACGGTTCCCTCTCCGCCTTGTTGGAAGAGACGGTTGATGTCTTTTTCGGTTGCCTCGCTGCCTAGACAACGCTCGGTGTGTCCGTACTCGTTGAGGTCGTAGTGCGGCGGCGGCGGGGTGTATGAAGTGTCGAGGTCGGTGGAAATGGATATGTGACTGTCGTGGGAAGGAGACGAGAAGGAAGGGAGGGAGGAAGGGAGCGGAGACAGGAAAGTGAGGAGGGCGGTGAGTAGGAGGAGGAGGAGGAGGGAGAGTATGCCTTTGCCCAAGCGGAGGGTGAGAGACGACGTTTTGTTCGATGGTGGGTGTGCATGTTGGAGCCTGAGTGATGGTGCCGTGATGGTGTTGGATGTGGAAACAGTTGGAAGGTAGAAGGTGGAGGAGTTGGGAGGGAGTTATAGCATATGAGGTGAGATAGAAGAGTATGGGAGAGGAGGAGTAGGAGCAGTACAATAACGGAGGAGTAGAGGAGAGTGAAGAGGCGGATGAGGATTATAATTATAATAATGTTGAGAGAAAAAGAACTCGGCGATCATATCAACATGCTTGCGAGATAAAGTTTAGTCCGTCCTCTTTCCTTGTCAACGTGCATCCATAATTCTAGAGCCAGGGGGCGTAACGGCATAACGCAGGAACTTGCAGTGAGCTCGTCTCTTTCATGTTGTTTGGTGATTATCGTTGCCAACGACATCGGCCTTGCATTTTATGAACTCAATTCGAGTTATGTGCAGTCCTTGGAAATAAATAAATGCTTCACCAAAAAGAGCCTCTGAAGGACTTGAAATTACTGAATCAAGTCGTTGGCGGACCAGTTTACTAGCTTGTTTAGACTCGGAATTCGAGCGTTTATAGTGCTCATTCTGGCTCGTTCAAGCCACAGCTCCTGCCAGTATCCCGAGCGGCGGTTCTTTACTAAATCGCCGTCATCGCAGACATTTCCGCAATAGTTATTGCTTCAAATTTATCTGATATGTTCCTCTTCAATGAGCAACAGCCGACAAGAGAGATAAAGGACATTCATGCTGACAAATACGAATGGGTTAGCAATCGCCAAACTGCCACTCCTCTCCCGCCTCCTCAAATCTCTTCCTCTCGTCCCTATTTCTATTTCAAAAAGAACAGCGACGATGTCGTCTGCCATCGAACTCCAGACCGCCTTCCTCTCCCAACCTTCCTTTGCGGTGAGCTGATCCCTCCTCTCCTTGCTTCATTGCTTCCTCCCATCCACTCCCTCCATGCTCTCCGAGATCAAGACAGTTACACTGGTTCACAGGTGGTCGGGGCATCCAAGGACCCTTCAAAGTTCGGAAACAAGGTATTGAAGTGGTACAAGGCCCATAACCTCTCCGTCACGCCTATCAACCCGAAAGAGAGTGAGATCGAGGGCATCGTGCGTCCCTTCTCAATTTCCTTACGGTACGCTCTCTGACGGGTGTGGATGATACGATGCCAGTCTGTGATACAGAGCATCGATAACCTCCAGAACCCAAAGTCTACCTCGCTTTCCGTCATCACGCCACCAAAAGTGACGATGACCGTCCTTCCTAAAGCATTGGAACTCGGCATCCCCTACATCTGGCTTCAACCTGGTTTGTCCTCATCTACTTTCTTCTCTCATTTAGTCTTTTTATTTATCAAGCTTGATGGTTGCTGATCTGGTTGTTTATCTGCTTGTGTGTGTGTTGTGATGGCACAGGTTGCGAGGATGCTGAAGTCGTTGAGTGGATCAAGGAAAATGCGAAGGACAAGGTGCTTTACGGCGGAGTTTGCGTTTTGGTCGACGGTGAGAAGAGGATGAGGGAGGGCGCTACTCGTCTTTGATGACTGCTTGGTGCCATTAAGTTGCAGGAATTGTTTCTTGTGTACTCGTATCATTAAAACATTGTATCTTGTCAGGCTTGCCCCTACGCATTACTGAAATGCACCATCTGAAGTCATGTGACCCACTTCACCACATCATGGGAGCACGTGTCTACTCATCGCCACTTTGCTCATGCCTGTGCTGCTCGCCGATTTCCCCTTTCTCATACGAATCGCCACTCAGCAAACCTTACACATTTCGCTGGTCTGCACCGTCCCCATTTTCGCCTTATCATCCTTCTCACTAGTACTGCACAGTATATATTATTTCCAAGTGTTCCCTTTTGTGAGCTGATCCCCAGCGAAATGAGATGGTGGAAACGCTGGGGAATCAGGTTGGCGATGGCCCTAACCCTATATACACGTGCTGACGAGTGGAGAACAAGATAGAGAGAGGGAAATGAAGCGAGAGGAAACGAGCAAATGGAAGGAACATGAACGAAGCGAGAGAAACGAGCGAAGGGAAGGAAAGTGACGAAGTCAAACGGAGTCAAGCGGTATGTCCCTCTCTCACACCCCCCCTCACTCAGGGCGTGGGGGCACACAAAATGAGCAGCAGTAGAAAAGGCAAAAGGAGGGAAAAGGACAAGAACAACTTAATGTGGCCAAACATGCAAACGTGATATCAGGATTGTCCTAAATTATTTGAGATGATTAATAGAAATGAGTAAAAGTTAGAAGGAAATTATAATAGCCTAGAAACTGGAAGTAGCATAATTCCGAAGTTCTGAGAATAGAGTGGAAACCTGAGTCAAACACTGCAGTCACATCTAACTAGACAACAGCCCCATAGCGGAACACATTTTAGAGTGCTGTAGGTATCCCAGGCCGGCCCTTCGTCAGCACATCAGCTACCATATCTTGTGTAGGGATCCATTCGAGTACGATCTCCCCAGATGCTACCTTTCCCTTGTAAAGTGGTAGTGCACATTGACATGCTTCGTTCTACCATGGTTAGACGGATGTTTTGCCAGAAGTAGGGACCCCTGGTTGTCTCCCCTGATCAGTGTCGCATTCTGTTGTGGAAAACCAAGCTGTGATAACAGTGTCCGTAGCCACATCGCCTCCCTTGCTGCTGTCGAGAGTGTTGAGGATATCGCGACTGTCGGTTGCATCTTGGATATCCATGATATTGCTGAGCGTCCCAGGCGAAACACAACGCCAGATATCAAGCGTCTAGTATCCAAGTCAGCAGCATGGTCAGAGTCAGAAAAACCTTCAAGGGTTGTGCTACCCATTGCATCCCAACTGAGCTTGAAATCCAGTGTGCCTAAAAGGTATCTGAATATCCTTTGAACCATCGTCCAATGGCGACGCCCAGGATTGGCGTTGTATCGTGCTGCCCTGTTCACAGCGAATGCAATGTCTGGTCGAGTGTTTACTGCAGCATAGATCAGTGCTCCCACCGCTTCCCTGTAAGGTATTCTTTTCATGTATTCCCTTTCCCCATCAGTCTGGGCAACCCAAGACTCAGTCACCCAATGTCGATGTCGCATGGCGTCTTAGTCGGTTTCATACCCTGCAACCCATACTTTTCAATGCATCTGCGCACATAAGCTTCCTGGTCCAAGGTAATAAATAACCTTCTCTCTTCATCCCATGTTATGTTCATGCCTAGGAAATTCCCAACCGGCAACGTCGTTATTTTGAATCGCGAGCGAAGCGCAGTATACAGCTTCTCGATGAGTGTGTGAGTGGACGCCGTGACAAGACCATCATCAACGTGAATAGCTACAATAGTCAGTCCCTCTCCATCATTTTTAAAATATACCCCATGGTCTGCGTCCAAACGTGTAAATCCTTGGTCGATAAAGAATGCGTAGGCTGTATCGTTCCATCCCTTTCCTGCCTGCCGTAGGCTATATAAGGTCTTTCGCAATCTGTAAACGTGAGCAGGCCGTTGCGGGTCGACAAAACCTTGAGGCTGACGAAGATATACTTCCTCACCCAGTATCCCATTCAAGAACGCATTGCTGATGTCGAATTGTCCTAGCTTCATGCGTCTGGACGCTGCGAGAGAAAGAATAGCGTGAATAGATACTATACGCACGGTAGGAGCGAAGGTGTCTTCGAAATCTACCCCCTCAGTCTGTGTGTCACCCCAAGCAACGAGTTGTGCCTTGTACTTGATAATGCTTCCATGTAAATCCCTCTTTATCAGCAAGACCCATTTGCAACCCACTGCTCTCTTGCCAGAAGGCAGTGGAACAGGTTCCTCATCCCATGTTCCCATATTTTTCAACGCCATTATCTCCGCCAAGATCGCCTCCAACCATTTCTCAGCATCAGGCCCAGCAAGCGCTTGTTTGAAAGACGGTTCGTCTAGACTACCTGTCCATTTCACATTAGCCGCAAACACCTGCCAGCGTCTCACGTCTTCGCCTTCACCTGAGATTGATGATTGTAAAGATGAGCGTACGGCGGACGCCATCTTCCTGCTTGCTAGTGAGGGAATGAAATCTTGGTCAGTGGATCGGAAGTGTGCATCAAGAAAGTAATTGGAATGTGTATGGGTCCTCCCTTTTTGGTTTGACGGCTTACCCTTCAGCTGGGCAGTATAATTGACTTGCGATATATCACGTCGTGGACGTTGGTTTGGGGGTGGATATGGTGCAGGTGAGTGCTGTGGTATATGCTTGCGTACCTCTCTAACAGGGACCATTTGTGCCTGCACAGCTTCTTCGCTTGCGGTAGGGCTCGGCAACCCCCCCTCAACATTATCTAACTCTGTCCGAATATGAATATCTGGGGTAGGTGAAGACGTCGTGGTGGGTTTGGAAGGAGGAAGTTGTATGGAAGGGTTATTGGGTGGCGTGGTGGGCGGTACTACTTCGTCGGGACGTGGAATATTAACGGGAACCTCGTCACTAAGCTATGAAACTCAGAGGGCATGAACTCGTCGAGGGTCCAGTCACTTAGGCGTTCGGTATCCTCCGCACTCCGACCCCGATAAAACTGATCTTCGAACCATCTGACATCCTTCGCTTCCACAAATCGCTTTTGCGACGGTACCCAAAAGAGCCAACCCTATGCGCCAGGTAGATATCCTATGAAGTATCCTCGCGCCCCTCTCGGATGGAGTTTTGATATCTGCCTCTCCTTTGAAATGTGAACAATAGTTAAGCAGCCAAAAGTACGAAGAGAAGAAACATCAGGGGCTATGCCTGTCCATTATTTTAAAGGACATTTCCAAGATACATGCGAAAAAGTGGGTAGATGATTTAAAGTGTGAACAGCAAACTGAACTGCTTTCTCCCAGAAAGATAAAGGCAAACCAGGTTCCAAGAGAATTGTGCGAGCTACATCGAATATTGTATACCAACATCGTGTTAGGGCTGACACTATGTACGGTCGCCGATAGGCGATGCGTCTGTAGTGGAGATAAACCTAAGTGCATGATATGACATGAAGACTAACCTGTAGTGGAGATAAACCTAAGAGAATACTCTAAGGTCACCTCCACTACTCTCTGATCTATATATACAAGCGGAATAACACTGCCACAGAGTGTAGAGGAGAGCAGATGAAACATGTAAGAGAACTAAAAAGGAAGTGACAGTGGGATTATGCGGAGTTAATAAGAGGAGGATAGGCACAATTGGGCTAAGTGGTGATGTAGGTGCAAATGGGCGACGGGAGACGCAGTGGCGAACGGGCGCCGATTCGCAGGGAACGCAAATGGGCGATAGGAGACGCAATCCGGGGAACGGGCGTCGATTTGCGTAAGATGCAAACCTGACACGTCGTTCCATAAACCCCATTTGGTTGTGAACGTATGGAATTGAAGTCTCGTGAGTGATACCTGATTTCTGTATGAAAGATTTGAAAACGACTGACTTGAACTCCCCGCCGTTATCGCTTCGCAGGATCTTCACCTTAACACCGTGACGACGTTCCGTCTCTGTGATCCACATTCTCAGAGCCATGGCGGCATCTGACTTGAGTCGTAGGGGAATCCACCATATCATGGCAGTGGACTCTTCTACGATTCCGAGTCCATAACGGTAGCCACTCTGCAATGCAGGTACTAGCGCGGGACCCCACAAGTCACAATCAATCCGTTCACCTTTCGTGAACGAAGATGTTGTTGTGGTCCTTTGATTCGGACGTGCTTTTGATTTCCCAGCCATGCAAATAGTACAGGATTCAAACGTGGTTTGATTACAATCGATTCCTGTAACCCAATCTCCCGTACATAGCTCCCGCCAGTGTTTGTCACCAATGTGACTTAAACGTGAATGCCACGTTTTGGAATTCGTAACTGCAAAAGCAGACGGGCTTGAGTGAGCTATGTTTGCTATTTGGATAGGTAGGGAGGGGGATCTCACCTGGAGTTCTATCTGTGACTGGCCGAACTTTGCCATACCAAAGTGTCTACCATCTTCACGACGAAAGAAGAGGTGTTCGCGGTCGTTGGTAAATCGGATCCCATGGCGCATGAGGTCGAAATGAGATACCAGAGTGACACCGAGTCCAGGGACGTAGAGACTCTCACACCTTTATTGCTTTCCTGATCTAGCTATCTTACGTGTTTCAAGAAACATACGTTACAGTTTATGGCAATGCCTTTACATATGTATATATACATCGAGATGTACTGGTGGTGGCCTTAGAGTAATCTCTTAGGTTTATCTCCGCTACATGTTAGTCTTCTCATGCCATACTATTCTCTTAGGTTTATGTTAGGGCTGACACTATGTGCGGTCGCCGATAGGCGATGCGTCTGTAGTGGAGGTAAACCTAAGAGAATAGTATGGCATAAGGGGACTAACCTGTAGTGGAGGTAAACCTAAGAGAATACTCTGAGGTCACCACCACTACATCTCGATGTATATATACATATGTAAAAGCACTGCCATAAACTGTATCATAAGTTTCTTGAAACATGTAAGATAGCTAGGTCAGGAAAGCAATAAAAGGGAAAACTCGGAAATAAGACATACTGAGCAGTACAAGTGAGAAAGGACAATAAAGCAATAATGGAGACGGTGCAGACCGGCGAAATGTTTAAGGTTTGCTGAGCGGTGGTTCGTGTGAGACAGGGGAAAGCGGCGATCAGCGGGAACATGAGCAAAGCGGCGATGGGCGTCTCCGTGATCCTATGGCATGGTAGAGTAGGTCACGTGACTTCAGATGGTGCGTTTCGGTAATGCGTAGGGGCAAGCCTGACAGTTTACCTCCACTACAGACGCATCGCTGGTCAACGACCGCACATAGTGTTTGCCCTAACATATCTATGATTCTTCCAGTATAGCTGGCGGTTGGCTCAAGCTCAACTTATCTTTAATTCCTGGCTTTCACTCAGTTTCCACAATTTGTTGGACTAATGGGGCCAGCACCAAACAGTTCCCTAACCATGTCTTTGGTTACCAATACCATTAAGCTACCAACACAAGTAGCAATGAGTCATCCTTTCAGCAGTCGCACTACTCTACAATGCACACTTGACTTTGGCTCTTCGTGTTGTTGGTAAGCAGTTGCACTACAGTCAGATGTACATTTCAGATTTCCATCTCTATGTAGGGCAAACCCAAACATGGACGACCTTATTCTCAACTCCTCCACTTGATCCACATCCAAATTTTTGAAATCCTGAGCCAACAACAAAGCAGTGATCTTAGGAATAAGAATCAGATCTATATACTCTTGTCCACTTCGAAGGGGCCCATAGCTATGCCTATTTTCGCTATGGTTAAACAAGGACACAATGCCATATTTGTCCTTGAGGAGTGAGGCAAGGATGACAGTATCTTTTGGACCTTTTGGACTATAACTACTACCATGTTAGTTCCTTAGCCCCCCCTTCAGATCACATACTATCCTGTTCCAACATACTCCGCACTTTGGTGATACATAAACTGAGGGTCTCTCGGTGTTCTTCTTGGATTGTTTCCCAATAGTGCCAGTAGTTTCCTAAGCCTTCCCATATTCTGTGCGGATCCAACTGAATTGAGAGTGTAAGTCTCAATATCTTGTTCAACTCTCCTTTTGATGTACCCCATCCTGTCCGTACATACTATCACATGATAATCATACACTAAGGACGGACACGTGCAGGACAAATGACACATTTCACTTCAACAACCATGTTTTTTAATTCAATTTGAACAAGGAAATGTAGACAAAGGCTAATTTAGGATAGAATAAGGACCAATAGAGAACTCCATCTTAACCTTAAATAAGAAGACAATGACGATTGAACAAGTAGAAATTGTGGGTAAGATAAAAGGAAATAGGGCAACATAGGATTTAAGGCAGGATGTAGGAGATCAGAGGATGAGGAAGGAAAGGAGGTGGAGTTAGGTGGGATGCTAAAGGAAGAGGAAAGCTATAAAAAGCGAGAGTTTAGAGGGAAATATCATTCCTTACTCGTGCTGTGAGCATCCTACACTTTTGTTTGACTGCTTGCTTATTTCTCTCGCCCTCAGGTGCTTGCTTTAGGTACTTTGGGTCAATTCTAGTGTTGAAAAGCACTTTTTTTTCACTATAAAACACTAGTTTACTATCCTAGTCCTCTTTCACTAAGCTGCTGAGGTGTTTGCCCACCAAAAGTTTATTCCCAAATTCGAACTTTTCCTCTAGTCCGGGATAAGTGACTTCACGTTACATCAGCTCCTGATCAACAGCCAGCCAGCAATCAAGCATCAAATATCTCTTACCATTTGAATACATCCCAATCCACCTCTAGTGGCCAGCCTCTCTTTATCCCTTCTGGTATCAAAGACCCAATGCATGGTGATCAAAGCAGAACTGAGCATGCTTGCCCAATGCCAGCACCATATGATTGGGATTTTTCACAGTTTCCTTCCTTTTGACTACTTTGTCCATCGTCAGTACTTTTTTTGGCAAACAAGTCTATACCTCACTTTCCAAAGTCACATAGATACAACTCACTCCACAGCAGGTTCTTCAGAGGTACTCACATCATTCTGACCCTCTTCATCCACCTCTTGAGAAGTTCCAGCTTCTCCATGATCTTTTCTAGAATGAGTAAGAAGCCCCCTTATCCAGATCCAATAGACCACTAGCTGACAAGCAATGATGCACATTCTAGACCTGGATGTCTGTATTCAAGAAATTCGGGTGTAAGTCTCTACATGACATGTACTCTAGGAGGAACTCACCCTGTCAGCTCTTCTGAGCATACTACCAATATGTCTGTTAAATCTGGCCAAACGCCTGGTCCAACACTGAATGCCAAAGCAGCAAACTTCAATGAAACCTATTACCTAACCTGCAAGTCACAAACCAAAATTTGTCCACATGTCATGCAAATGACTGCATGTTGAATGGCCTCCAGAATATCAATCCTACGCGGCTCCTCCTCTTTTGCCCCATTCAACACCTCCTTTGTCGATACTCTTGAAGAAGCATCGATCCATTTTGTCCAAACCTCTTCCAAACCTCCGCCATATTTCACCAAACTCCTCTTGAGCAATAAATACCTTTGCTCAGGCTGCTCCTTCTTTTTCCCCTTTCAGTTAGCAGCCTTCAGTTGAGGAAATGGATTTGTGTCAGAGGAGGGGGCAGAGTATGTTGCTGCTGGAGGCATAAGGAGGTTTGGCAGTAGGGCAGGGACAGATCGACAGGTTACATTGCCCATGAGTCTGAGGGCAGGAGCAATGAAATTGTCGAGAACAGAATGAAATAGAGTGTGAACCCAGTGAAATATGTATATGTTTTGGCAGAAGTTATTATGTTCCATTATAAGTCAACGTATTGCCATCTCTTTACTCACAATGAAGGATGTGTGCAAAGGAGTCTGTTGACATCGACTCAAGGCGATCTACTGCATTGTCTACAATACTGAACATCATAATGGAGGGAAGGCCCACTAAGATCTCTTGTCATGTACCAATATCATAATGTTTGAGGTAAGAATTCTTACAGTAACGAGCAAGCAAACATAGTCTACCATCTAATGTAAGAGCACCCAGCCAACAGTGATGGTTTTTCAAATATCCTGCTTCTGTTTGCTGTCCTCGATGATCACATTGTATGACTGTGACTTGTTGAATATTGTGCCTGGTTTGATAATGTGCCAGAATTTAAACAGGTGGCTTTAGAACAAAATCCTGAGCACAGACCAATGAAAAACTGACCTCTGTACTTTAATGACAAGTTTCTTCAAGTCCACACATCGTACAAATCTCACCCCTTTCTCTATCCACTCCAAATCTCCCAAACTGGCCCCAAGTCTGCCTATACATACCAATAATTCCTGGCTAGAGTCTTCTTCAGCTTCCATCCAGTCTGCATTTGGTAACAGAGTGCTCTGCTGTGAACCCAGCAAAGGATGGAAGAGTGAGAGAAGGCATCGAAGATATTCCTGAGATTCTGATGAACTAAGGGATTGCAGGAGTAAGAGAAGGCATCGAAGACGTTCCTGGAAATCTGATGAACTAAGGGATTGCAGTCTATCCACAAACTCCACCTCTTCTCGACGCAATACCAGGCATTTCATTTGAATATTCACAGTGGCCCTGTTCGCGGGCAATTCTGCCATTGTGTCACCACAAGTCTGCCATGCATGGAAGAAAAATCAGCTCCTGATCCTCTGAGGACTAATTTGGATGTGGTGGGTATCTCGCTGTTGTCCTTGTCCTCTGTTGTGTCACAGTTGTTGTTATTATCGTCCATATCCTCATTTCCCATATATTCGTCATCTGAGCTATAGCACTTTCTAACCCAACCATATCATCCAGTCCTGTTACCTCTTTCTCCACTTCATAGGTTTCCCCTTCTGCAAGCAATACTCCCTTCCCCTTGACTTTTTTACCCATCAATTCCTCACTTGCACTACTCAAGATTCCAGGCAGAGACACTCCAGGCGCCACACCATCCAACAAGGCCGCTGGTGCGTGTTCATCAACACTCTCTATACCTAAGTCTCCATCTCCACCTTTGGATATAGACCTTCCTCCGTAGTTTCTTCATCTCCTCTCTCTATAATGTTGGCTATGATGTTATCTGGAGCTGGTGTCATAGACTTTGTCAGCAAGTTGTTTGAAATGTTGGACAACATGGAAGACTGACCTTAATCCATTTGATAACCCACTTGGGACAACATTTTAATTGTCACTCCCACAAAGCTATCGATGGAGGCTTCCAGTGTACTCAGCAACAACATATCCACATTGTTTGGGGCCTTCAACATATGCAAGGCTTCATCCAGAAGGCTTAGGCTGTGAGTGCGGTAAGTTGAAAAAGTTAGAATTTAGACATGTAATCAAACAGGGCCATACCTGAGTAGAAGAGGTCTGCTCTTCATCTCCTCATGAGGGACAGTCTCACATAATTATTTTTTAAAGAATTCTTTAAAAAAAAATTTTTAATATGAATTTTAATATATGTCCTTATCAGATAAGAAATAAAAAATATGAGAAAAGAAATTATATAAAAGTTTTAATTATATAATATTTATATATATATTACAAATAAATAAATAAATAATAAATAAATGAAATAAAAAGAAACATGTTGCAAAAAATATGAAAAACAACACAAAAATAATGAAAATGAAAATTATGAGAAAAGAAATTATATTTTTCTCGAATTATTTTTTCGAAGATGTAAAATCTGTGTCTATAAATAAAAGATAATAAATAATACATAAACATGATAATGCGTAAAGTTGTGCTGAAGGAGGAAGAGATGGAAGAAATTGAGACCAAGTGGTGGCAGTTTGCAAGCATATTCCAGAGGTAGGAGTAGAGACTGAATCTTGAAGGTGCAGAGTTTTTACTGCATTGAAGAAGCGGGTGGAAAATATTTTGAGGCAGTAAAACCAAGGCTCGACTTATAAACAGACCAGGTAGTGAAAGTGCAATCAGGATCCCCCAGTAAAGTACTGTTCAATTCTGCCAGGAGTGGAAAAGATTATCTTAATGGTGGACTCAAGTCAAGTTGCAGTAGGAGGAGTTTTGGCACAGGAGGATGAACGTGGAAAGCTACAACCGGTCAAATACGAGTCAATAAGTTTCATGGAAGTCGAGAAGAGGTACTCACAATCGAAGCTGGAACTGGCTGGGGTGGCAAAGATATTTGCGAAATTGAGACATGACCTCTGGGGAACTCACTTCACGTTTGTCATCGACACTATATCTCTAGTGCAGATGATAAACTCCCCCAACCTTCTAAATGCACCAATGGCACGATGGAATGCCTTTGTTCATCTATTTGCATTCGATATTAGACATCATCCGGGGTACAATTCCTTTTACCAGACGCATTATCTCAAGTAGCAAGGACAGAACACGACGAACCATCAAGGAGTGCAGAAGATATGGTAGAGGAAGAGGAAAAGAAAGTGATTGGGAATCTGCAACTTAATGTCAACCAACTGGAGCGGCAGGGGGTCAATTTCAACTCACACAACTATCCAGATCCACAATTCGCAGCGTTAGGACGATTTCTGCAGACACTTCAGCGAATGGACAGTATTTAGATAAAGCATTCGAAAGGGTTAAGCGGAGAGCCGGGGATTTTACTGGAGGGAGAACTGTGGCGAAGGAAGGAAGATGGGATTCATGTTAGGGTAGTCGATAGGGAAGATGCAAGATCAGTACATGAAGATTTGGGCCATCGAGGACAGCAAGAGACTTATAGAAGGCTGAAATCAAGAGGATGGTGGCCTGGCATGAAGAGATGGGTTGGGAAATATGTTTGGAGCTGTGATGCATGTCAGAAAAAATGCAAGAACGACTGAGGAAGAAACGCAGCAAGCAACTGTACCCATGGGTATTTTTTCAAAGGTTGGAATGGAGGTTGTGCATATGGGAGTGGGACCATACCCTTACTTATTGTTATTGAAGGATGATTTGACTGGTTGGCCAGAAGAGAAGGCGTTGAAAAGGATTCGAGCAAAGGATATTGCGAGATTTGTGGAGGAAGTGAAATGGCGATGGGGATCGTTTGGATGCTATGTTGTGGATGGAGGACCTGAATTTTGGGCAGAGGCGAAGGCAGCAATTTTAATGAGCGGGAGCAAATACATCAATCCAACACCTTACCACTCAGAAGCAAATGGACGAGTCGAGAGATGGCATCAGGAAATGGTAAAAGCAATTGAGAAAGCCAGTATCGACAGACCATGGGAATGGCAACTACACCTCAACAGGGTATTATTCGCAGAACGAGTATCAACCCAAAGGACTACAAACCTGTTACCATTCCAACTACTCCTTGGGTGTGAACCACTACTACTGGTTGACTTCGAGCTTTTGACATTTTATATACCCAAATTCGAGGAGACTATGTCGAGGAAGGATTTAATTGTGGCAAGGATGAGGCAAATCGAGGCATGAGATGAGGATCTAGAAAGGGTGGTCAGGAAATTAAGAAAAGCCAGGGAGGAAGGGGTGACATACCTTGATTGACAAAATGCACCTAAAATTCGAGACCCTCTGGAGCTGGGAATGTTAGTTTTGAAGCAGAATGCAAGGTTAGAAATGGCTCACAGCAAGAAGCTACGCGCAAGATGGTTTGGACCCTACAAAATCAGGGAATGAAAGGACAGGGGATCTTATTTGTTAGAGGAGTTGGACGGGATGGCATTCGATGGATTAGTGGCAGCAAAACGACTTAGACGGTACTACTTGAGGAAATAATTGGTGGAAGAAGGCACAATAACAGTCATGGTGGACAATGGAGAGGGCGATCTGGTCGAAGAGACTCTAATGGTTTGGGGGAAACGGAGCACTGAGGAGGAACATGAGAGGAACGAAGAGGAGGAGACGGATGAGGGAGGCTTAAACTCACAAAATAAAGATGATCCAGGACAAAGGAAGGCTACACAACCATCAAAGGAACAGTTGGCTCAGACTGGGGGCCAGTCGTAAAAACAGGAGGGAGGACGTATAATTGCGGTGAAACCTAAAGAAGAAACAGCTGGATGAAGACTATGTTTAGGGATAAATGGAGGACATGGAAAAATATAAAAATAACAAAGGAAAAATAATAACACCCTATAAAAACGAGGAAAATATATACTAGAAATACGAAAACAGTATAAAATACAGACAAAGAATTCAAACAGGAGGGAGGAGATATTGGTTTCATTTTCAAAGCTAAACATTCTGCTTTTGCTTAGCCTTTTCTCTTCGATGTTTACTAGAAAATTTTGAAATTTTTAGAATCACTTCATTCCAATAGATACAAATGACTTACTTTTTCGAATCTCCTTTCAAAGCTCTATTCAACTCATTAGCCTTCCGTTCATTTTGCCTTTCAATTTGCTCTTCTTCAGTACGAATGCCTGAAGGCTTTTGATGCTCTGAACCTCGAAATGAAAAACGGAAAACCACAGGATTGGAGGATGTTTGGGTAAAGAAAACTCGAAGAGGAGGATGATGTCATCAATGGAAGAAAGACAGCGGTCTGGATCGAAAGGGGTTTGAAGGACCTGGGTCTGAATATCACAAGCTTCTTTATAGGGCGGAAATTCTGAGTCGAGAACAAACTCAAAGAAATCACCTACACGTAACCAATGCTTCAAATAAAATACGTCAAAACCGTACATAACAGACGAGAGAATCCCAATGAAAGCACCGAATCGAGCTCGAAAAGCTGAAGACCAGTGGAGGAAACGAGGTGGCGGGCACAAGAAGTGGAAGCAGGTGAATCGTGGACAAAGGCGACGCAAACATAGCGAAGGCGATGATCGATCGAAGGGGTCCTCACGAAGCTCAAGTTCCCAGGAGAAAGTATAATCAGTGATGAGCGCGACCAGATATTCAACATCCATTTGAGACTCAAACATTTCGAAACCATCCAGCCAGGAAATATCAAGGACTGCAGGGAGGAAATTCGATTGGCCATAAATCGGATAAGGATGAGGAGGGCAGAAAATGTGAGGAGGCGATGGGATTGAGGAGCTTGAGGGGAGAAAGGAATATGAGGAATGGTAAAATTGGAGGAAAAGGGATATTCACGGCGGACAAGGCGAGGATGAGGAACAGGGAAAACTTGCTGGCATAGGAACGTATAAGTTCGGAAGAGTGGCGCTCGCTAGATGATCTAGGTAATACCCAGCTAGGTTCGAAATGGGTCCAGATATCGTACCAGGTACTGAACTGATCACTTGGATATTCGTCATCAGACATCTGATCCAACACAGTCAGTTTGAGGTGGGACTTATGAGGTTTTGCGTTTTCAGATGATGATGAACTAGTTGGTCTTATGAGTGGCAATGATTGTGGAGAATAAAGGTCAGCTCACCTGTCGGATATCAGCTGGAGCAGCACTTTATCCTTGAACGTTTGTTACCCCGCTGAAGAGTCCAGAAATTGCTTGGTTCAAGAGTCTAATGTATTGGTACAAGTTTCGGCGAAGTCGCTTATCCCGGACTAGAGGGAGAGTTCGAAGTTGGGAATAAACGTTTGGTGGGCAAACACTGAAGCAGTTTAGTGAAAAAGAACTAGAGCAGCAACTAGTGGTTTTGCAATGGAAAAATGCGCTTTTCAACACTATAATTGACCCAAAGTACACTGAGCAAGCACCTGGGGATGAGAGAAATAAGTATGAAGTCAAACGAAAGTGTAGGATGCTCACAGCACAAGTGAGGAATGTTATCTCCCCCTAAACTTTCCCCTTTTATAGCCTTCCTCCCCCTCCAGCACTCCACCAAGCTCCACCTCTTTTCCTTCCTCATCCTCTGATCTCCTACATCCTTTCCTAAGTCCTATGTTGCCCTATTTCCTTTTATCTTGCCCACATTTTCTATCTTGTCCAATCGCCGTTGTCTTCTTATTTAAGGTTAAGATGGAGTTTTCTACTGGCCCTTGTTCTATCTTGAATTGGCCTTTGCCTACATTTCCTTGTTCCGATTGAATTAAAAACATGGTTGCGGAGTTGTGTGTTGTGGGGAAGTACGTAATTTGGTTGATGTTGCAGTGAAATAGGTCGTTTGTCTGGCATGTAACCGTCTTTGGCGTATGCTTGTTATGTGACGGTATGTACAGACGGGATGGGGTACATCATCGGAAAGGTTGGTTAAGGACAAGGATGATATGAGGGAGAGGATGAAGGAGTTCCTTTGGGAAATTGAGGGGTAGTTTACTTCAGTGAGATTGACAAATGATTATGAGGGAGACAATGGTGGGTGAAGGACTTTAGGAGATGGTAAATGTGGGTATGATCAGTGGTAAAGTGGGTTGCACAGCAGACAGAGAGTAATTGATCATATTAGAATTAGCATGAGGATAAGTCACTGAGGGATCAGGGCACTCAACAGGGTCTGGGAGGAAGAGGTTCTTATGTGGAGTTGGGTTTAACTGTCAGCACATTTCATCATATCTGGATGGAGTCATTGGGTATTCCAATTCTTATTTGGTTCTCATAACGTCTCTCTACCCCGAATAATCTCTCTCCTCATGAGATCTTGACTGCCTTACTTCTAGCCGTGCACTAATGGCATGATGGAACTGTCAGTTCCCCATTGTCGCAGTCCTGGTCACATATTTTGGTACCTTTTTGGTACCTTTTGTGCCACAGTTGTCCGATACCTTTCGGAACAATTGAGCCGGGCATCTCGTAAGCTGTCAGATCTTTCACTTAGAATGCAAAGTTAGAGTTGTGCTCGAGCCAACCGCCAACCGTATTCCAGCCTCACCTCAGTTCAGCACGAGGGCAACTGTCACACAAAATTGCAAATGACATGCACATATCCGTCCGCCTCGGGAAACAAAGACTTCAACGACAAAACCACGAATCACGAATCAGGATGGTTCTGCTCTTGACACTGCTCCTGACAGCAGTGCAAGCCACGCACCTCTACTTTGCGGATGCGTCTCACCTCCTTCTGCGCTCCGGACACTTCACGATTCCGCAATGCTCGCCCAACATCACGCACTTGCACGACGCACTCATCTTCACTTCCTCAGGCGACCTAATCCCGTCTTCATTCCTCCTCTTATGCTCATTCTCTCAATGCTAACGAAACAAACAGAAACGATATCCCGCTGAGATACCCGAAGAATACTTTCCTATCTCTCTGTTTCCCCGACGGCTCCTGCCACTCGCTCGAGATCACCTCCTCCGCCGACTCCTCCTGTCTCCATCCACACCTCCTCCCGCTCGAAAAACGCCAAACCTCCTCCCCAGCACCCACGCCCGCCTCCTGCGCACCGCTCAGCTACTCCGCCTCCTACTCCTCCCTGCCCTCCGACACCGTCTCCCACTACACCCCGACATGGATCACGAGTCCCCCAAGTCCCACTCCCACCGACACGTCGGCACAGGCAACCGCCGGAGATGGAGGGAGCCTCAGTGCGACTTGGCTCACTGCTCCGCCGCCGAGTCAGAGCACGGGAGGTAGCGGCGAGCAGGGTGGTGCGGAAATCTTGCGCGGGATGGAGAGTCGGGCGGTGCTGGTGACCGCCTTGTTGGTTGGAGCTGTTATGATCGTTGGATGGGTATAGACGTATAGAGTGAGGTGCGCTTTCGATGTTCTGTGTTGTGTTATTAGGGAACGTCAATTGTTTGTTTATAATGTCAACGATACCTACCTCTTCTTCGGAAAATCAGCAACGCTTTACCACTTTTATACGAATTGTTACTTGTCCTGCTGCTTCTTTGTTGCCTACCCTAAGTGGGTACTACATCTCAGCAGAAACGACGCAAGGGCAGAATATTGGGTGATATTCGTGTCAATCATCCATACAAAGATAAGCTACATATTGCACTTGGATACTGGATAGAATTATGGAGACATGAGAACATCCTGACCTCTATGCCCACCGGTTGGGCTAAGACCTGGCCTGAACAAAAAGAAATTCGAAGTGGGGAAAAAATAAGGAGAACACTTTTGCGCTTGCTGTCACAGCGGAACAGAGACGAGAACAGTGCTTACATCTTTGTTTGAACCTTGGAAATGCGGAAAGGAGAAAATATTGGCAGAAATGGGCTGAGAGCTTTACAAAAGTGTGTGAACTCGAAGAAAACAATATTAGCACAAGTGAAACTGAAAAAGTCTGTTGCAGCGTGACCTTGAACGTCGAAAGATTTGAATGAGATCTCGAAGAGTCATGCATTGGGTTTCGCTCGTTCTGTGTGTTTTTGTCAAAGCATGTCGCAGACTCGAACAGAAGTGCGCACTTGCAGCATGCTTGGCTCGCTCCGCGTTCGCTTTTTCCAGTCGGAGCTGATAATCGCGATCATCTTCGTCGGGTAGAGGATATACGACCTGAAAACAATCGGGCTCATTCCTCCTCCTTTCCTCGGCCCAGTCATTTTGGATCGTGACCAAAATCACCCTGAGTATCACAGCGGCGGGGAGCAGCCTGAACGGTACGAGGTTGAACCAGAAGTAGGTTCGTTCATAGACGTTGAGAATCATTAAAAAGAGGAGAACGGCTGGCGGTACGCTTCTTAGAGAGCAGCTCGTGATATCCTCCCAAATTTCCTCGGTCGCAAATGGAAGGCTGAAAAAGGCAAAGGGGATCCAATACAAGTGCCAGAGTAAAACAAATCCGCAATATCTGGTGTAGCGGTACGTGACGATCACGAGGAACAATATGTAAGCGTTACAAAGAATGGTGCCAATGAGTCTGATGGGAAAAGGATCCTTTCACGCTGTTAGTTCAGCTGTAGGCCATGAAGGAGAGAGAATGGCATACCATACCCGGTCTACGTTTCCATTCAGGGAAGGGCAAGAAAAGTTTGGAGAAAAATTTTGACCAACTTTGTGGCTTTTTTGATCGCTCTCCCATGCCTGTTTGACTTTCGACTGGCAAAATCTGATGGAATCGAATGGGGGATGGAAATCAGAGGTGGTAATCCTGGAAACAAGCCCTCTATTTATTAAAGGCTGACGCAAGTGGCGAGCTTGAGAATGTCTCAGTCAGATCGCTCCCAACAAAGTTCAGCCCAAAGAAAACGGCTGCCACTCAGCACTTTAACCTTCCAGCTTTCTCCCATTTGCACGATTCATCGAGTCGTCGGTATCGTTTCTCCTTATTGTATCGTCACCTCAGGTCACCCTTCTCGTTTACGTTTACTGCATTCGCCTAGGTTGCGCTAATGCCATGTACCCCCGATGACATAATCTCAACACCAGTCCCGACAGTTGCGTCCCGACCTTCCCATCTATAGCTGTCCCGACTTCCGACATCGAACAGAGATATGAACCGCGAACGTCCCGTCTGCCCAAAGAACCCTCGTCCAATTTGCTTTTCCACTGCGACCATGTCAGATTCAGAGCTGGAAGATCTACCCGTCTTTGACTTTCCTGAGGACGCTGTAGGTCGAGGTGACAATGCAGATGTTCGTGTTTCCTTCTTTTCTCATGGTCTTGTCTAATGGTTGGGAAGGAGTCACGTAGCAAAGTCAAGACGAAGAAGGTTGCGACGAATGTGAAGAATTGGGCGAAGAATAAATTCAAGGCATTGAAATTAATGAAGAAAGTGCGCTCTTCATTCATCAGTGATGGACGAGCCCTGACCTTCTCTTGGACAGACAAGCAGCAGAATTCCTCGACCCGTCATCTCCTCCTCTCGCCACTTGAAGCACGGCAGATATCCAACAGAGGTAGAGGAAGCGATAGCGCAGCAAAAGCTGGAACTGAGAATGAAACCGCCTGTGTACCATGAAGTTCGTCCTTTGATCATTCAATGACCCTTATGAATTCTTTCCACCTTAGTTCACGGTGCATGATTATCACGAATCCAAAGCGTTTCATAGAATCATTAAAAAGAGGAGAACGGCTGGCGGTACGCTTCTTAGAGAGCAGCTCGTGATATCCTCCCAAATTTCCTCGGTCGCAAATGGAAGGCTGAAAAAGGCAAAGGGGATCCAATACAAGTGCCAGAGTAAAACGAATCCGCAATATCTGGTGTAGCGGTACGTGACGATCACGAGGAACAATATGTAGGCGTTACAAAGAATGGTCCCAATGAGTCTGATGGGAAAAGGATCCTTTCACGCTGTTAGTTCAGCTGTAGGCCATGAAGGAGAGAGAATGGCATACCATACCCGGTCTACGTTTCCATTCAGGGAAGGGCAAGAAAAGTTTGGAGAAAAATTTTGACCAACTTTGTGGCTTCTTTGACCGCTCTCCCATGCTTGTTTGACGTTCGACAGGCAAAATCTGATGGAATCGAATGGGGGATGGAAAGCGGAGGTGGTGGTCCTGGAAAGAAGCCTTCTATCTATTAAAGCCTGACGCAAGTGGCGAGCTTGGGAATGTCTCACTCAGATCGCTCCAACAAAGTTCAGCCCAAAGAAAACGGCTGCCACTCAGCACTTTAACCTTCCAGCTTTCTCCCATTTGGACGATTCCTCGAGTCGTCGGTGTCGTTTCTCCTTATTGTATCGTCACCTCAGGTCACCCCTCTCGTTTACGTTTACTGCATTCGCCTAGGTTGCGCTAATGCCATGTACCCCCGATGACATAATCTCAACACCAGTCCCGACAGTTGCGTCCCGACCTTCCCATCTATAGCTGTCCCGACTTCCGACATCGAACAGAGATAAGAACTGTGAACGTCCCTCTCCCCAAAAAACCCTCCTTCAATTTGCTTTTCCACCGCAACCATGTCAGATTCAGAGCTGGAAGATCTACCCGTCTTTGACTTTCCTGAGGACGCTGTAGGTCGAGGTAACAGTGCAGATGTGCGTGTTTCCTTCTTTTCTTCATGGCCTTGTCTAATGGTTGGGAAGAAGCCACGTAACAAAGCCAAGGCGAGGAAGGTTGCGACGAATGTGAAGAATTGGGCGAAGAACAAATTCAAGGCATTGAAGTTAATGAAAAAAGTGCGCTCTTCATTCATCATCAGGGATGGACGAGCCCTGACCTTCTCTGGGACAGACAAGCAATCAAATTCCTCGACCCCTCCTCTCCTCCTCTCGCCGCTTGAAGCATGGTAGATATCCGTCAGAGGTAGAGGAAGCGATAGCGCAGCAAAAGCTGGAACTGAGAATGAAACCGCCTGTGTACCATGAAGTTCGTCCTTTGATCATTCAATGACCCTTATGAATTCTTTCCACCTTAGTTCACGGTGCATGATTATCACGAATCCAAAGCGTTTCAGCAGGCAATCATGCATTCAACGCCGATGAATCCATCTCCCATATTGGTGAACATAATGTTGGTTCAGAGGGTGAGTCAAGGATCGGTTTCGTCCTACATGCCTCGCTAATCCCAGGCAGGCGCTCAATAAACAGGTCGCAGAAGAGACTGCCGCCCATCTACAGAAATTGAGAGATCTACAAAGCGCTCAAAGCGAGGACGAGTGCGAAGAACCTCCACCTCTCCGGAGCAAGTACAGCTTGGAATGGGCGGAGCGGTATTTTGCGAAAGAACATTATTTCCCAGTGGTACAGCACAACTGGGGTTTGGTTGGATACCGCAATCAGATGGGTATTGGGTATATTGCGATGGTGCCTCCCACGGTGATAGTACGTCGTTTCTAACTCATCCCTCTCAAATGTCTGCTCACTCCTGTAAATAGATGAATTTCCTCTTGGCTGGCCTTGTGTGCATGGTGATGGTCGTCACGAGGAACTTCACTTTTGAAGATTGGCTTCGATTAATTTTCTGTGAAGCGTTCCTTTTTGGACTTGTCTGGACTCTCTTTCGGTGTTATGTACAAAACCGGCGCATACAGCAGCAAACACTGACTACAACCTAATGTCTGTTATTATCGCTTTAGGTAGATGAGACAAATGCACTGTGTTTTGCCATTATCCCAAATCCTTCATCGTTCTTGATGCAGCGCACTACGTCTTTCAATCACTCGATGATCCCGAGCTTGAGGAGAGAGAGATTGATGCTTCTGACGGCCTTGAAAAGCCTGAAGACATGGATGTAGATGATGGCTTAAACAGAATAATATCTTCGTCAGAGACACCTGATTTAGATATCAAGTTACTTTGCTCATTGAAATGAGTGACAGTTTGTGAGAGAACAGAGGAGGTCTCACATGCATTGCAGAGTAAATATTCATGATTGGAACGTACGACAGTTGCTAATAGGTACAGATGCCTGAGATATTGATAATGTGCTGTTGTGAAATACGTTTTGAGCAGACGAAAGAACGTGATAAGTGATAAAATAATCGCATAGATTCGAGACAGGCTGAACCAACGGATGGAACATCAGAGGAGTTGAGGTTCCGGTTAAAATGAGATGATGATCTCGCCAAAGGCCTCTTCTTGATGCGTAGTCATCAAACCTTTGGACGTAAGCCTGTATCCCATGTCAGGGGATCTATTGATAATGATACAAAATACGAACATGAGTACATGGTAGAATGCTTGAGCAGCAACTGCAGGATCTGTCGCAGCGATAGGAGCAATGTCGGAGAAGTGGAAGTCTCCGGGAAGTTTGAGTTCATCTCTCTGAGCTTTGGCGAACCTGCGAGAACCTGCGTCAGATTTCTCATTCTGGACCCCTCGGAACAGCGAAACTAACTCGAGAAAGTTAAACGTTTCGCGCTGCAGAGGTGGAAGGAATCCCTGGCTATCGTCTTCCTCTATCCATCGAGTGAGCCTCGCTTATTATGCAGAGGAGAGATATGCAGCACCTTCAAAATCGACACCACCATTGGTCACCCCTCCCATGGCGGCGAGTGGAGATGGCGCAGGTTGCACAGAGCTGAATCTTCCGCCTCGGCTCCCACTCCTAACTTTCCTTCAGTTATCGGTCGTCCTGCACGGTTAAACCAACCTCAGATATCCAGGCGTCTCTAGTTGAGAGCTACCTCTCGCTCGACTTCCGCCTGTATAACTGCTTCCGGCGCCAGGGATGTACGGGGCTGCGGCGACATTACCATCAACCGAAGTGGCACACCGATTGGGAGAAAGTGGTTACCATATCCAACGTCGCTACCGCCGACAGCAGATGCTCTTCTATTCCAGGGCATGATCGAACTCCTTTGACTCTGGGAATCGACATCCCCCGCTCTTCTGATCTCCAAGTCGTCCATCAACTCTTCTTCTTCTCTCCTAGTCAGCGGAAGAAACTCTCCCTCCATCTCGGTTAACATTGCAGGGAGTTGATCGTTAAACGAAAAATCTCCCATCACCCCAGTAGCGACAGAAGGAAAGTCGACATCCATTAATTGTGGATCAAACGGAGGGATGTCTCGAGGAGAAGGACGAGAGCTGGGAAAAGGAGAAGTTATCTGGATGCGAGGGCGACCGCGTCGTTGGGAGCGGGTAATGGACCTTGACGGCGAGTCTTCGAAACCCTGGCGAGCCTCCCGCCTGGCTTTCACTACGAAGGGTGTAAGGAATCTGTGGGGACATGAATGAGAACGAACAAATTGCGTCGACGCTATCCTTGAAGACTGGGAACACCGTCAATGACCGAGACAGAAAGGTTAGGCTAACGAACAATTGTCAAGCTCTCCCCCTGCGCCTGTAACCGTCACAATCAGCTCATGACCGATTGTGAAATGAAAAAGCACCTTCGACATCAAAAAGGCTGTGGGAACCTAAAACAAGCTTCCTTGCAAGTTCTTCTCCCTCCTTCCTTTTCTCTCTTTCCTGCTTCTCACCTCTCTCCTGTTCCATCAATTCCCTATAACTCTCCAATCCGCGAACCTCGGCGGATGCTAAGCTGGTCGCTCGATCGAGATGGAAAGTTCGTCGAGCTTTCTTTTTCCACTCCTTCGGGGTAGGAAGTTGAACCACTTCTTCTTCTTCCTGCCCAGCTCCAATCAGGTTGAACGCGGACAGAAGAACAGGAGATTACGAAGGGTGATTCTGCACGTCTCCTCTTCCTCGCCTTTGCATCTCCGGCACTCATTCCTTCGCCTTGCTGGTCTTTTTCGTAAAGCGCATGCGTCTCATCCATCCCCAATAGCACAGCTCCACTTCCGCTCAAACTTCCCGTGCTGCTTCTTCATTTAATATGGCTCGGAGGAACCTAAAAGCCCTACCCAGGAGCACCGACATCGAAACCCATCCCAAAATCCATTCCCCCATCCGTTGCAAAACTCACATCCCCTTGCTGATCCAGTGCAAACCCTCCCTCGTCCATCGGCATCTGCAGCTCCGCTTCGTCAAGGATTCCCAGTTGCGCGTCAAGCTCCGCATCGAGACCGGCGAGGAGACCCTAGGCATTACGGAGATTTTATCAGTTAACGACGAGGCCAAAGGAGGGGAACAGGAATGAAACGGACCCTGCCTTCCCATCCCATGTCACTTTCGAGACCAAGGTCTTCCATTCTCAACGCATCGTCCTCCCTATCTTGCTACATACAACTTCAATACATCCATGACTTAAGAGTTTAGGGAAACAAACGGAATAATTGTAGTTTAGGTCTTCCTCTCGCAGACTGATCTCTTCATTACTAGCCACGGTCGTTGGTCGCCTCTTCCTCTTGCCGCTTTCAGCTGCGCGCTTCTGTTCTACAGTCGATGGTGGTGCCTCAGAAGGGGCATACGGTTCTACCCCATACATAAGCACTGATAACAAAATCCAATTTTACAAACCAAACCATCCCTCTTCTCCTTCATCATCAACAGGAGTTGCCCGACCCGTCCATTGTTGCTCCACGAGGAACCAAGCGTAAGGATCATACGTCTATCGGTGGTCAGAGGTTACCATTGTAAAGAAGATGGTGGAATGATTGCTCGTACCCATCCTGCGTAATCTCCCACTTCGAACGCCTCTCCTCTCGTAATCGCCTCTTTTCTAGCCTGAGGATGGGGCATATCCAACCCTTCCTTTCCCTTCTCTTCTCTATGTCATTCATAATCGCATCAACGTAGAAAAAGAACCAGATGAAGAAAGACAAACATCGTGGCTACATGTACAGCACGCTTCAACGAAGACTTCAAAGCTTCGCAGTCTGCGATCCAAAGCGTCCACTGTTGGCCGTACACTCTCGCAATGCCCATGAGCAGGCTGGCACTGAGCCTGAGCGCGAGCGGTTCCGTGGGTGCTGCAAGCTTTGCACTGTTCATTCCACCAACTGGTCAATTTCAAAGCCCTAATGGTTCAAATAAGGGGAAGACAGACCATGCACTCGTGATGGAAGCGCTTAACAGTTCCTTCTTGGTCAATCTTCGTAATTGAGACCGTGCACCAAGAGTCGCCGCAAGCCTAAACCCGAGAGCGCGTCAATTTTGGGAGGAGAACGCGTGAGCGCGTGAGTAGAGATGGGACAGACCAATAGATGCCGAAACCTTGGGTGGAACGGGAAAGAATGTCCTGTGCAGAATTTCGTGACGGTCAGATCCTAGAAAATATCGAGTAACGGTGTGACAGCCGCGAGTGCCCTCATAACGACGCGATGACCGAGGGAACAGTTGTTTCTCAACCATATACGTCCATATAGTACAATGCAACGCGTCCCTTACCAATCTTCGCGAGACCCAAATGCGGCGGAAAGAGGCTCCTTATGGACCTCCTTTGCTACTAAAGTGCCCAGCCGAAGCACAAGGAGCAGCCAAGGGCGACTCACAGTAGAATAAAACATATTATACTTCTCTAGTACACTCTAGTAGCAGCGACAGCGAGCAACGGAAATTTGGCTCTACTTTCTTTCAGACTACGCGCATCAACGAATTGAAAGTGATTGAAAAATAGTCTGAGAGTAAACTGAGCAAAGTCACTGGAGAAATACAGGAATAGACTTTGTGGATGGGGACATGGGTTAGACCATCAAAGCCTTATATGGACAGGTACTGGATGGATGACGAGGACTGGCTGAAAACCGTTTTCTGTCAGAACTTGGAATGGAATGCTGACTTTGAGTAAATGCACTCGGAGCACCATCTGAGAAGCAGCAGCAACGCCACAATCCACATCTGAGTGATAGATATGCAGTAGCCTCATACTGTATTGCGTTACGTCATCTAGCCGCCTCATGAGCTCAAGTTTTTTCCCTGCTTCTTTCTTCGTAGTTTTTCCACCATCTCTTTCAGGTCGCCTCGTAATCTGAGAGGAGAAAAGCTATGAGAAGCTTTATTTAGGAAATAGGGCCTTTGTTCTGGCGACTTTGTTCCTCCAGCAAGTTCCACACAGGCCCTGCAAAATTCAAGTTGGTGCATTTTCTGAATTGTTATCCAAGTTCATGGGCTCGCTGATGGGCTCGAAGCCTTCAAAAACAAGCATGGAATCTCTCAAGTCCGCAGTACGCCCTCTACCTTCAATCAACTCCCCCAATTTCGCTTCTTTCATCGATTCCTTCTCCTCATCCCGCATCGTCCTACTCGGCGAGGCTTCGCACGGAACCTCCGAGTTCTATACTGCACGCGCGGCCATCACGCGTCGTTTGATCGAAAAGCACGGTTTCTCAATCGTCGCCACGGAGGCAGACTGGCCTGACGCTGCATCCATCGATCGTTATGTGCGCTTGAAAGTCGGCAAAGGGGATTCAGCAACTGGCAAAGGCTTGAGGGAACGCGCCGAACCACCATTCAGCAGATTCCCTACCTGGATGTGGCGGAATGAGGAGGTGGCTGAGTTTGCAGAGTGGGTGAGAAGGCGTAATACGGGAGTAGGAGACGACGAGAGGGTGAGGTGGGCTGGATTGGACTTGTATTCGCTCAATGCGAGCATCAGAGCGGTGATTGACTATCTGGATGAACATGATCCGGTGCGGTCTCTCTTCCGTCATCCTTCCCGGTGGACTGATTGGTTGTGTGCGTGAAAGGACTCTGCGGCACAAGCGCGCAAGCAATACGGTTGTCTCGCGCCATACGTTCACGAACCCCAATATTATGGCCTGGCAGTGAGGTCGAAGAAACATTCTTTTTGCGAATCTGGAGTGGTTCAAGTCCTCAAAGACCTCCTCTCTGCACGGCTTCGCTTCAACGAAGACTTCAAAGCTTCGCAGTCTGCGATCCAAAGCGTCCACTGTTGGCCGTACACTCTCGCAATGCCCATGAGCAGGCTGGCACTAAGCCTGAGCGCGAGCGGTTCCGTGGGTGCTGCAAGCTTTGCACTGTTCACTCCACCAACTCGTCAATTTCAAAGCCCTAATGGTTCAAATAAAGGGAAGACAGACCATGCACTCGTGATGGAAGCGCTCAACAGTTCCTTCTTCGTCAATCTTCGTAATTGAGACCGTGCACCAAGAGTCGCCGCAAGCCTAAACACCGAAACAGAGCGCGTCAATTTTGGGAGGAGAACGCGTGAGTAGAAATGGGACAGACCAATAGATGCCGAAACCTTGGGTTGAACGGGAAAGAATGTCCTGTACAGAATTTCGTGACGGTCAGATCCTACAAAATATCGAGTAACGGCGTGACAGCCGCAAGTGCCCTCATAACTACGCGATGACCGAGGAACAGTTGTTTCTTAACCATATACGTCCATATAACACAATGCAACGCGTCCCTTCACAATCTTCGCAAGACCCAAATGCGGCGGAAAGAGGCTCCTTATGGACCTCCTTTGCTACTAAAGTGCCCAGCCGAAGCATAAGGAGCAGCCAAGGGCGACTCACAGTAGAATAAAACATATTATACTTCTCTAGTACACTCTAATAGCAGGGACAGTGAGCAACGGAAATTGGCTCTACTTTCTTTCAGACTACGCGCATCAACGGATTGAAAGTGATTGAAAAATAGTCTGAGAGTAAACTGAACAAAGTCACTGGAGAAATACAGGAATAGACTTTGTGGATGGGACATGGGTTAGACCATCAAAGCCTTTTATGGACAGGTACTGGGTGGATGACGAAGACTGTGGCTATAACCGTTTTCTGTCAGAACTTGGAATGGAATGCTGACTTTGAGTAAATGCACTCGGAGCACCATTTAAGAAGCAGCAGCAACGCCACAATCCACATCTGCGTGATATATATGCAGTAGCCTCACACTGTATTGTACCTCGTTGAATTTCGTACAACACACCGCGTCAGCGCATAACACGTTACGTCATCTGGCCGCCTCATGAGCTCAGGTTTTGCCTTTTCCCTGCTTCTTTCTTCGTATTTTTTCCACCATCTCTTTCAGGTCGCCTCGTAATCTGAGAGGAGAAAAGCTATGAGAAGCTTTATTTAGGGAATAGGGCCTTTGTTCTGGCGACTTTGTTCCTCCAGCAAGTTCCACACAGGCCCCGCAAAATTCAAGTTGGTGCATTTTCTGAGTTGTTATCCTAGTTCATGGGCTTGAGGCCTTCAAAAACAAGCATGGAATCTCTCAAATCCGCAATACGTCCTCTACCTTCAATCAACTCTCCCAATTTCGCGCCTTTCATCGATTCCTTCTCCTCATCCCGCATCGTCCTACTCGGCGAGGCTTCGCACGGAACCTCCGAGTTCTACACTGCACGTGCCGCCATCACGCGCCGTTTGATCGAAAAGCACGGTTTCTCAATCATCGCCACGGAGGCAGACTGGCCTGACGCTGCATCCATCGATCGTTATGTGCGCTTGAAAGTCAGCAAAGGGGATTCAGCAACTGGCAAAGGCT
>MU271201.1:86601-109057 GCA_021432655.1 Atractiella rhizophila | reverse complement strand
GACCTCAACCAAACCACTCACCCTCCCGCTTCCTCTGCCCACCCCTCACAAGTTGCTTATCACCCGCCTACTCGACCACACCTCACCAGCACACGTATTAGCTACAAGAACGTATAAGACTCTAGAATAAACGTCGGTTCCCTAACACTACGAACACTACGAGTCGTCCTTTCTTGTATATCGAACGAATACGGAGTTCGCCGTCCTCTCTCCCTCTGAACTCGGCTGGGTCCAAGCAACATGTCTCCTCCTCTCCTCCTTCGTCCTCAACGGGAAATTATAAATGAAATTGTCTGCCGTTGCATCCAGGAGGCGGCTCGCTAGTCCACGGCGTCGGAAGGGGGGGAGGATGAGGAGGCGGGAGATGCCGAGGAGGGAAGGGGTGGGTGTGGGGGAGAAGAGGAGGGGAGACGAGGGGTCGAGTTGCATTGGAGCGGGGGGCGGGGATGCCGTGGATATCTCGGTTTGTTGTGATTGTGATTGTGCTGAGGAGGAAGGGAGGGAGGAGGAGGAGTCTAGAGAGGTGGTGGTTTGAGGAGGTGGAGAGGAATCGGAGGAAGAACACGATAGCATTGTGTAATACGGTGTGCCAGACAAATCCCTACGGCTTTTTGGCTCGCGAAATCGACGTATATGTAGCTCTTCGACTCCTTCATTGTCTCAGAGCTTAGCGGAGATGAGTTGAGGGCGTGTTCCACCAGTTCTAACATGGCTTGGAGCTGCCACCACCGAGAATCAAGGGTGCCATCACCCTCACGATCTAAGAGAGGGAGATTTCAGGAGAGACGCACCTTGGTCTTCTCTTTCCCCTTTCCAAGTCCTTCCACGCACACAATCTTCCCCTCCTTCGATTCCCAAACCACTTTCCCACCCGTCCCTTCCTTCCATTCAATCCCACACCTGAACCTCGCGCAAAACTTGTTGTGTGCTTCACGGTCGAGACTGGAGGTCCGGACGTAAGACATTTGGCAGAGTGGACAAGTTATGTGAACAGGCTTGTCCGTCATCAACTGCAGCTGGTGTAGTATTGGCTTGGGATCCGCAGCTTTCGGAATCGCAGAGGCAGATTTGGACGGCCTAAGAGCTGAAGAAGCAAGGCTGGAGGCAGAGTACGACTTTGAGAGTGATTTGGCAGATTTTGTATTGGAAGAGATGGTTGAGGGCGGCGCAAAGAAAGAGCGTAGATCTCCTGACATAGTTTTCTTCTTCTTTGGGGTAGGAGAAGATGTCGCATCACGGAGCCTCCTTTTCTTCCCGCCTTTTTTCTCCTCTTCCACCTCCTCTTCCTTCACAGGTTCTGCATCGGAGGAAGGGACAGGACTTAGACTGCTGCTTCTTTCCCTGTCCCTTTCCTCTGATTCTAACTTGATAGCCGCATAATATCCCTCATCTTTCCTGCCATAATTGTGCAGAGACGCGGACGAGCTGGAGCTTGGGGAGCTCGAGGGGACGGTTGAAGAGGAGGTCGCAGTTCTGGATCGTGGGAGGTATGTTCTGGTGATTGTCGAATTTCGGGACGGGTACATGCTTCTCCCGATAGTAAATAGTAAATGTTGGAAGATATGGATATAAGCAAGAAATAAGCAAGAAATACGGGCCAGACACGCTGATAATAGGCTGTGAGCAAAAGTGGTGGTTGTTGTTCAGCGAGAAGTAGGGTTAGGACTTGGGCAGAATCTTAGGTTACGTCAATTTAAAGGAGCACCTTAAAATAGCCGCCCGTCCCTTCAAAAGCAATCTTCATCTTCATCAACGTGTGTTCCCCTCAGCACATTGATCATCTGTATTCCAATCAGAAATCAACACCAATTTTCCTCAATATTGTCCTGTAAGTAGCAAGCATGGGATATCTATCAACAGTGCCAACAATCACCCGTCCCGATGACATCCACCACGAGCAGTCGGTCTCCACGACAGTGTACGGCTCAGCGCTCGCAGGATGCAACATCCCCAGGTTCGAGATGGGCGAGCAAGAGATGCCAGCCAGAGTGGCTGCTCGGTTCGTGCACGACGAGCTGCTGATGGATGGGAACCCGGCGCTCAATTTGGCTAGTTTCGTGACGACTTACGTGCGTTCTTTGTCCCTTTCTGCTGTGATCAGATCTGATGGAGATGCTGATCGTCTCGAATTTGTTGTCTATGCTGGATTGGATTGCAATTTCGATGCGCTGGATGGATGGATGATAGATGGAGGAGGAGGCAGAACATTTGATGATGCAGAATCTCAGCAAGAACTTCATGTTTGTCCATTTCTTCCCATCACCTCCTATCTCCATCTTTTCCCTTTCCTACATGCTCATATTCAAAGTTTTGGACGCGTTTATGAACGAGCGCGTGATGGTTGGATGAGGAACCGAAGTCCGCGTTGTTATCAATGAATGAATCTGCCGTTCTCATAGCCTACTGTAACTTAGAGAGAGAAAGTTACTTCCACGGATGATTGACCGTCCTGAGGACGGCACGTCCGTTGCTGAGATCACTGTCTCTGGAGGAGAGTGCTGGCGTACAGACTACTGATGAAGCTGGTATTGGTATTCGTGACTGGGATGGTAGTCAAAACCGCCTCATCAAAATATTCCTTCTCATTTTTGTATATTTTGCTGGATACATCATTCTGAATTGATCTCAAGCAACGTCTTTAAAGGAGAGGAGACAATGAATGAACATTTTGCTTGTGACATTTATTCGGCTCAGAAGTTGTCATATTCCTGTCTTTCTAGCGCGCGATACACTTGAACGGATAAATGTGGTTACAAGGGAAATCAGGACCGACTTTAACATGACTGGCGCAACACGCTCTTGGATTGTTTTCCTCTGGGAATTTCCATACCGCGTCCTTGAAAAATGCAACTGTTACTTTGAAATCTGACATTCTTGATTGTGCACAGTGATATCGAAGAATACCCAGCTTGTGGAGAGATCGAGACTCGATGTGTCAACATGATCGCTCGTCTCTTCAACGCGCCATTGCACGATGCGAACTCAGAAGCCGTTGGAGTGTCGACCATCGGTATGTTTCCCTGTCATATGCCTCCCGAAACCAGGCATGATTTATTGGGGCTCGGACAGGTTCTTCCGAAGCCATTATCCTCTCTGTTCTCGCCGCCAAACGGAAGTGGCAGCACGCTCGGAGGGCTGCAGGGAAGAGCACTGAGCGTCCCAATATCGTTATGAACGCTGCTGTCCAAGTGTGTCTGGAGAAAGCGGCGAGGTACTTGGAAGTCGAAGAAAAGTTCTGGTACTGCAAGGATGAGCAATACGTATTTGATCCTAAGGAAATGGTGGATTTGGTCGACGAAAATACCATTATGGTTGTTGCTATTCTCGGTTCGTCTGTCCTCTTCAGCGATGTTCTGTCAAATTTGAATCTGAAATGTGCTGGGATAGGAACTACGTACACTGGTCAGTATGAGAATGTGGCGGCTCTTAACGACTTGCTGGAGGAGAAGAACAAGGAGTTAGAATACAAAGTGCACATTCATGTCGATGCTGCTTCAGGTTTGCTTAACTTTTGCTTGATATGCCAGCTGACAAATTGCATCTTGAAGGCGGTTTCGTCGCCCCTTTCATCAATCCTCAACTCAAATGGGACTTCCGCCTTCCCCTCGTGGGCAGTATCAACGTGTCTGGCCATAAATATGGACTCGTGGGCATCCTTCGAAAATAAACAAAAAGTATTGATTTGACGACTTATAGGCGTATGCCGGTGTTGGTTGGGTCATCTGGAGAGATAGGAGCTTCTTGCCTGAAGATATTCTTTTCACCATCAATTATCTCGGTCTGCACTCTTCTTCCCATTGATGGAATGCTGCTAATCTGGCGAGTTACAGGGAGCCCTCAAGTCTCGTTTACACTCAACTTCTCGAAGAGTGCCGTACAGGTGATAGGACAGTATTACCAGTTCCTCCGCTTAGGCAAAGCAGGGTATGCAGTTACATCTGCCCTCTTGCGTATTTAACATGGATGGTACTGGTAAACAGGTACAAAGCCATCATGGAGAACCTCGTTCGCACCTCGGACTATCTGGCTGAACAAATCTTAGCCATCGACGGTGGCGAGAAATTTGTCCTTATGTCAGAAGTGCAAGGGGGGTGGCCTACCTCTGGTGGCTTGGAGACTGAAGAAAAAGGAAAAGTACGACGAATTCGAAATTGCGAGGAGGTTGAGAAGCAGGGGTTGGATCGTGCCCGCGTATGCAAATCATTTATTTATTTCTTGTAGATGGAAATGCCCTGACATTGTCGTTGGATAGCTACACCATGGCTCCCAAGGTCCAACACACCAAGCTTCTGCGTGTTGTCGTTCGTGAAGATTTCTCTCGCTCACGATGCGAGACATTCCTCCGCGATCTGAACAGTGTTGTGAGTCTCTCTTCGCTGACACAATAACAATTATTAACAGATCGATCAGATCCAAGTGCTTGACGCACTTCCTCAAGTCGTCTTCGACAGCACAAAGACAGTCCGCGAAGCCGTGAACAGGTTCAAGGCTTTTGCCGCCAATAGTCAAAAACACCGATTCCAGGAGGGCCACTCTCTGCAAGGCACGACTGGAAAGACTCATGGTGCGTGGCACTTAGTCCATTTGCTTGATGCGTTGTGCTCATACTGAGAGTAGGAGTTTGTTAAATGCCTGACTTAACATCCCAAAGGGAGAAAAGGAGTTGTGCAAAAATCAAAACAACGGAATTTGTGTAAGAAGGGAAACTCCACGATGCAAACAGTAGTAAAGTTGTGTACGGATGAAATGGATCGGGATGTTGGATTGTTATAACTCATGATCCGCGCCCAGCTGAGCAGCATGTTATTTTCGTGAGGTCTGCTCAAGCAAAAATTCATCAACGAAACGCCGTCTCCTCCGGCGGCATGCTCCACTTCTTCCAACAATAACCCCTTTGTCCCTCTTCCTGTGGTCGGTTTGAATCGGAGCTATAGGTTGTGGCCGACTCTGAGCGTCGAGAGGGGGGAGCATACCCTTGCATCAGAAATACATAAAATGACCGCCATCCAAAGCAGGACAAAGGTTCCTCCCAGACCTCAATTTCATCATGTCCAAAGCCCTCAACATTCTCATCACAGGTGCCTCATCTGGTTTTGGTGCCATGGCCGCACGGCTCCTGGCTCGCTCTGGACACACCGTGTACGCTTCCATGCTCGACGTAGAAGGGAATAATAAGACGGTGGTTGAGGAGTACAAGAAGTTCTCTGATACTTTGTCTCATGAAGGAGGGAAAGGCACGGTGAAGACGGTAGAAATTGACGTGACAAGTGAAGCTAGCTGTCAAAAAGGGGTGGAAACGGTATTAAAGGATGGCGGAAAGATTGATGTGTTGGTGCACAATGGTCCGTGTTGCCTCTAATTGACAAGACATGAGTTAATAGATAATGTAGCGGGTCACATGTGCCTTGGTCCTACTGAGGCTTTCACAACGGGAGATCTGGCGCATTATTTCGAAGTGAACGCCATCGGCACCCACCGCCTCAACCGCTTCGTTCTTCCGCATATGAGGGCTAGAAAGGACGGCCTGTTGGCGTGGATATCTTCGAGCTCCTCAAAAGGTGGAATGACGCCTTGGCTTGGACCTTATTTTGGTGCGTTGCTAAAGTTCTTGCTCCAGAACAACAGAAATAACGCCTGTTACCCGAACTACGTGTAGCCGCGAAAGCAGCGATGGACTCGCTTGCTGTCTCATACTCCATGGAGCTCACACAATGGGGCATCGGCACTGCGATTATTGTCCCTGGCGCATTTACGAAAGGGACAAATCATTTCACTACCTCGGGCCATCCGTCCAACAAAGACATTATGGATGAGTACATGAAGGCTGGGGGACCCTATGAAGGTTCCATTGAGCGCATGCTGAAAGGGATGAAGGCAATAGAGCCTGATTGGGCAGATCCGGAGGAAGTGGGACGCGCGCTCGTCAGGGTAATCAACATGGAGAAAGGATCGCGACCATTCAGGGCGTATGTGGACCCGATCGATGATGGTTGTGAAGTAGTCGGCAGACTGCAAGACAGATTGAAGAGAGAATTCAATAGGAACATCGGGATTGACAGCTGTCTGACTGTTAAGAAATAAATGATGTTTTAACATGTAATCAAACTAGGGATTTAAGTCGCCATCCCAGACCTCAATAGCGATTGAATGCATCAACACATTTCCCCATTGAAATATTGCATGGATGGAAGTAGACAACAGCAATGTGATTTGTACCCAGTGAAGGCACAAGGCTCCATGAGCAACGGCTAAGATGTTGATATTTCATGGAAGCACACGGAGGCAGCGAGCACGAGCAAAATTAGCTACGTGTTTTACTGTATCCATTGTGACGCTCAATACAAACTCCCCAACTCATGGAGGATGACTAGAAGAAAGCGAGTTCCTTGTCCCGCCGAGCCGGGCATGATAACAGGGGATATAGCGTGCCATACTGCGTCCTGAATACAATGGGCACCATCCCAGGACATGATAAACAACTGTCTTGTGCAACCCAAGGCGAGACCACGACCAATGGATGAAGTATGAGGTGCTCTGACTGGAAACTTCGAGTATCAGGCAAAAGAAAGGCAAAGATGTATTTCCTCTGAGTAGTAAACTGAAGCGCATGAGATCGTGAATCCTGACAGAGCGTCATAATTCAATGCCACAAAGTGAATTACCTCATCTACCTCAAGGTCAAATCGAACCCGGATGAACAACTCCGCGCACAGGACGAGGAGGGAGGTGGTGCCTATAAAAGGTCTGCTGATGTCACCCACACCCTAATCCCCTAGGTCTTAATCCAAGATCCAAAACATAAGCTTCATCTATCACCGCTGCAGCCGAATGCTCATACAGTAAACTGAATAAAGAACGAAAGCACGAACCATGTCTGTCGAATCCACCGATCCACCATCTTTCAAACCTCATCCTCTCTACGCTTGCGTCAACATCGCCGCCCTATCCCCCACCACCAAACTAGTCACCGTCGCTGGGCAGATTGGGCAAGACCCCACGAGTGGAGAAGTGCCTTCGACGCTCTCTGGACAGGTGGACATCTGCCTCTCTCGACTGTCAAGCTGTCTTGAGCATGCAGGAGCGAAGAAGGGGGACGTCACGAGGTTTATGTATTATCTTTCGCAACGAGGGATTGAGGAATTAGATAAGGATGGAGGAGAAGGTACGGCGCTTAGACTGGTTGGAGGGAAGGTGGCGGAGTGGTTGGAGGGTCATCGACCTGCTGCTTGTTTTCTGAGAGTTTTTGGGATGAGCGAGGAGAGGTATCTGGTCGAGTTTGAATGTATGGCTGTTGTTTCGACACAAGACACAAAGTAGGAATATCGATTTTATTTCTTGTAGTTGATTCTCGGAAGAAAATCTAGATCCTCTCTGGGATCATCATGAAGGACAGTTTCTCAGTGTGCATGATAAGCTTCACTGTTGCGTCTGCTATGCATTTTCTTTGACATTGCGAAAGTGTCCTGCTGATTGAAAAAGTTCTAGCGAGTGGCAATGTTTCAAGCTAAATTTATCTGTCCTCGGAGCGTGAAAGAATCTTCAGCTAATAAGAACGAATAATGATCATGTTGGAAGAATAAGTCAAGAGGCGGCTAAAGAACGCGCGCGTCACGTTCTCCTCTTTGCGACGCTGTCTCATGCTGAATAGAAAGGAAGCGACGTCGTCTGTCATCGTCTTCAGCACATCCATCTCATGGAAAAAGGTTGCACGAAGATTGCCTTCGGTTGGTAATCATACGAGAGCAGGAAGGAAGAACAAATCTGGGGAAGGCAGATAAGCGACGGTTCGACCTATCACTATTCACTGTTCAAAAGTAGGACAAAGATGAAGACGGCTTTTGTGAGGCCAAAAGGCATTGTGTACCTGTATTTACAGCATCAACGCACCAGAATATGACGGTTACCACCCAACAACGCTTCAGCCTCTCTCTGTGCCCCTATGTCGACAAACACAGACGTCACTAAAGCACTTTGACCTAATACCCAGCCCAATGCCATGATCCAGTGATCCCATCAGGATCCAATTCCAGGACGATGTTTTAAGGTTCGGGTGTGACTGGTACCGCACCGCACCACTGTCTCTGTGTGACCTTCCTTCGTTTCGGAAGCTCAACTCAAAGAAAGACGACCACTTCACCCGTCTCCTCAGCAGCCACTCACAACTCAGCCTACCTTGCTCTCACCCTAGCACCAGCACAACAGCCCTAGCAAACTAAGTCTAGATTTCTCAGGTGAGAATTTATCCTTGTCCCTTTATGCCGTTCCAAACGGGTGTATGCAAGGGGCTTTACTGATTGTTTCTCTTTCCTACTCTGAAACTCCACATCGTATCATATTCTTGCTCTGTCGAATCGTTGACTGCCAATCGAACATTGGAAACGGAACCGCCACCGTCACACCATCATCTTACTCCTCGGAACGACCTCCTACTTCTGGATCCAATCCATCACACCCCGCCGATTTTTATTGGCTTCGACGAACGAGCAGCTCGACTTACCCCTCGCGCGATACATTTCCCTCTGGGCCCAACCGCTAGCAAACGGTCAGTCTTTTTCTAGCGGTTTTCATCTTGGAGCTGGAAGACAAAGGGGTTGCGATGTTTTTGATTTTCCTCTTTTCCTTTCATTTCTTACAATCAACATGAAAGATGACAATGTCGGCGTGCTCTGCGCAAAGAGACGATATTTAACCGCTCTCTTTGTACTTTTGTTACCATCCAACTAGGTTCAGAAGACATGAATGTCTAGATTCCCCTCCACGTTGCTTTTTCTCGCCTCATAGCTGGGATTCTGAGAGTTTTGACCGGCTGATGCTGATGATGGTGTCGTGATGTGATAACCGGTGGGTGCAAGTGGAACTGGAGACAGATCGGATGTCCGACGCATGTTGCATGCATTTGATGATGTGAGCTGGAGTGGGACGGACGAAAACTCAGTGACCGCATTCATTATAGTGTGCACGTCCTTCCATTGCTCTCGCATCAGATGGATGTGTCATACAACCCAGCCGATGACGATGGTCCCCATCAAGCGTGGAATATCGGTGTCGGTGTGACGTTCTAGGGCCGCGCTCCGGAGTCGGTGCGTTATGCATGATTAAGACTTGTCTGCAAATTTCGCATGCATGCATGACCAATTGTTGCCGTGTCTACCCATAAATGTTTAAAGACCGACGATTGCTGACTGCTTTCTTATCACATTCGCCACCGTGCAGTGCACCTTCCCCCCACCAAATCAATCAAGACGTCTTCCACATCAGCGAACCCAATGGATCTCCGGGTTGGAGGCAAGTATAGGATCGGAAAGAAGATCGGGAGTGGTAGTTTCGGTGATATCTACCTCGGCGTCAACATCATCAGTGGAGAAGAAGTCGCTATCAAACTCGAATCGATCAAGGCTAAACACCCTCAGTTGGAGTATGAGGCTAAGGTATACAAAACTCTCGCTGGCGGCGTTGGAGTTCCTTTCGTAAGGTTTGTTTACGACTTTCTGCCTCATCTTGATTGGTAGAGCGCGAACTGGGATTGATGATGTGGGACAGGTGGTTCGGCATTGAATGCGACTACAACGCGATGGTGATTGACCTTCTCGGTCCCTCCCTCGAAGATCTCTTCAACTTTTGCAACCGTAAATTCAGTCTCAAGACCGTCCTTCTCCTCGCCGACCAACTGATCTCTCGGATCGAATACGTCCACTCTAGGAACTTCATCCATCGTGACATCAAGCCCGACAATTTCTTAATGGGTATCGGCAAGCGAGGAAATCAGGTTAACGTCATTGATTTCGGTCTCGCTAAGAAGTACAGGGACCCGAAGACCCATCTTCATATTCCTTATAGGGAGAATAAGAATTTGACGGGTACCGCGAGGTATACTTCTATTAACACGCATTTGGGTGTCGGTACGTACCTCTTCCTGTCCCTTGAAAGCGGTATGGAGATGTTTTGGTCTGGGTAAAGAACAATCTCGAAGGGACGATATGGAGTCTCTCGGTTACGTCTTGATGTATTTCCTCCGAGGCTCGCTCCCATGGCAGGGATTGAAGGCTGCCACGAAGAAGCAGAAGTATGACAGGATCATGGAGAAGAAGATGACCACTCCCACCGAGTTCCTTTGCCGAGGCTTCCCCAACGAATTCGCCATCTATCTGAACTATTGTCGATCCCTCAGGTTCGATGACAAGCCCGACTACTCTTACCTTCGCAAGCTCTTCCGTGACCTCTTTGTCAGGGATGGATTTCAATACGATTACGTCTTCGATTGGAGCATCCAGAGGTCGGCGGAAGAGGTGAAGCAGCAGGAACAGCAGTCCGCTCATAAGGCTACTCAGCCCAGGAGGAAGGTTCTCCAGACGGACGATATGGGTGGAGTGCCTAGCTCTGACAGACAGTAAGTGGTTTCGGTCCGATTTCGCTCGATTCATTTTTTCTTCGCTGGAAGATAAATCTCTCTCTCAATCTCTCAAGAACTTTGGTGGAACTTTCGTTGACGGTTGGTTTTGCTCGGTTTGTTTGTTGATGGTCAGGTTGAGGAGCGCGACTAGACAGCAGGAGAAGGCTTATCAGGAGGGAAGGATGAGGAGCAGCAGGGACCCCGGCAATGGAGATCCTGCTTACTTCTAAGTCTGACGATTGTGGACGGACGGACGATAAGCCGAATTTTTTCCCTCGTTTGCTCGATTTATCCCTCCCCCTACGTTACTTTTCATCGACGCATATAATCCCTCCCCTCTTCTTTCACTTTAACGACACTTGACGACAAAGCACCACATGGAATCGGTCGGAAGGTGTTGATTTCAAGAGTTGGAGTGAATTTGAGGAGGGCCTTGATTCCTGTTTAGGTGGTGGTGCTCAGATAAGAGCTGGTCCGGAGGTGAATTTTACTATGGAGGAGAGGGAAGTAGAGTTTGGACCAGTTCATTGGCGGTTATAGATCAGGTCCGGCCCGAAGGATGGTTTCGAGATCCTTTTGGATGAAATTGGTTGGCTTGACGAGACGAGAGGAAGACGACGCTACGCACGACCTGCAACGTTACGACTACGCAACGAGCTCTTTCTATACGTCTCCTCTCCGGTTCTTGCTCTATGATGTGCCAATCTTCCTTTCATCCATCGTATATTCTCGAAATCGTCTTTCGTTGGACTTCAGATTCGTTCGATTATGCCAACCCTCCCCTCTCCTTACTCATGTCTTCGCTCTGTCGGATGGATAATCGAAACGAAGGCCTCTCTGTACGAAAAGTGGATGGATAAATTTCAGGTCGCCCATTTTGTCGGGGACCGTATGAAGTCAACCGAAACTTCTCGTGGAGAGGTCATTTTGGACTACAGTATCACTATACCCCGGTCAATGATGGATCGCGGAACCCACAACCCCCAAATCCTCGTATCTAGGTTTATCGCCTTCGGCAGCGTCGACTCTAGCAGGATCGAATGCACGCAAGATGAATGGCCTGCACGCCCTTCTGTCCCCCTTTGGCGAGTCGATGGAACCCCCCTTTCTCGGTCTATTATCGTCTTTTTCTGTTTCCTCGCAACGAATCCAACTTTGTCGTGATTCATCTTCAAGGACTGCTTTCAGTCTCTTGGTCCCAGCTTGATCTGGACCAAGATCCAATCCCCTCCCCCTATTACTTAGTTCATCCTTTAATGATCGTCAAAATCGCATCTGTCTCGATCCATCATTGTTTCTCTTCTGGTCGTAGTCTGGGTTCTGATGTCATTCTCACACAATATACGTTCAGTCACCGTTCTGTCCCCTCATCTTTTCTCCTATCCTCACAGCAAAGCGAACCTCAAATCATCCACACAATTTTATTAGTTCATACCCCTGCTCTACCTTTTCAAGAGAGGACTTCCCTTACGTTCGTTTCATCCCTGTACCCTGCGAAGTTGGTGGGAAGTGGAATCGGTCGCTAGCTCTGCAGGACGCTTCTTCGTCCCTTTGGCCCTTGCCGCACTTATTGTCTTCCTGGATTTGCCCTTCACACTAGTCAACGTGTCAACTCGCAGTATCCCATTCCGTAACTGACATTGAATGCAAGGCCATCATTTCCTATCATAGTAGCACAAGCACATATCTGCCACAGTATAAATATGAGCTTCAAGTTGGAAGAGTTAAGAAGTACAGCAACAGTATTGGGTCAGAAGCTTCCAGATGCACCCCTTTCAGGTGCTTGCCAGTCAAATAGCGAGGACCAGCTTTCTCCAGCTCCAGTCGATCCTTCCAAGCTCCCACCATTGAGAAGAGCTTGAGTTGACCATGATCCAGGTCCTAACGAGGTCGAATTGGGCATGGATAGGTTCAAGCCCTGAGAATACGAGTTTTCAGAGAAAATGACGTGAAGTAGGTACGCACGAGCATGCTGAGGAACTCCTCATTCGTCAACGGATTCATCAATGTGGCCGAAGGCGTCATGTTGGCTGATGTGTCTGACGAGGGGAAGTTCGAACTGGCGGTAGAAGTAAAAGGTTGGATGGCATCGGGGGCTCTGCTTTGGGGTGAAGGTTGTTCATCTTCCTGCTGAATGGTCGCTGCAATCGATTTCAGGATCTCAGAAAACGGTCGTCGATCGCTGGTCGCGTTTGCCATTCTCGCTCTAGAGTTCAACACCTCAGCACAGGTCCTTAAACCTAAGGATAGAACATACCTCGCAACTTGCTCTAAACATTGAGCCAGCGCGATGCTTCGGCGAATCAAAGTTACTGATGGCTGCAAAGAGGTGCTAGTAGTGATTGGCAGCGTATCCAATACATAACGAAGATCAGTCTCAATATCGCCTCTCTGAGCCCCAGTGTCTATTTTGTGAAAGAGCTACGACGCTATGAGTAAATTATCATTCAGGGGAGGAAGCCTACGTCTTCAAACAAGACCATTAAAGCACTAAGATAGATGCGTTGTGTCCACCAGAGATACTCCACGGGACTTTCACGGAGCTGTTGCTGCGCATCGAGAATAATTCGAGCCGCTCTGTGGTTCAAAAGTGATGTTTAACCGTTTGAATCGACTGGTGGAGGAGGAATTACTTGCCTCAAAGCGCTCTGAGAAAAATAGTCTATCAGCATCGCTCCTTGACAGCGTAGACTATCGGACGAACCTCTGTAGAGTAGTGATGAAGTGGACTGTCGCCGAAAGTGATTAGATGCGTGAGGGATGCAGTGGACTTGGGAAGCGCACTAGCCTCGTTGTAGGCAACCTCTGTGAAGCCGCATGACCTTGGAGCCGTTTAGATTCTACCTTCAAAACATCTTAAACCTACCCGATAGTATATCGCTGTTGTGAAACTAAAGTCAATGCTACAATTGGGTAAGACATGACGTACACTGAGCTATAATATTTCGAGTCCACATAAGAACAGGTCTTTTCTTTTCGAGCTCGACATTAGCGTTGATCAGGCACTCTGGCAAGGAATCTCTGATCTCCTTGAAGCCTTTGTCAAATTCGAGCACTATTTCGAATTAGTCACGCGAACAGTGGAGAAGAGGAATAAAATAACGCACTACGATCGTAGTTGAGCTCGGTGTTATGCTTCACAGCGTAGAACATCTTCTGCAAATGAATAGCCATCTGATATCGATAACGACCTAGAGTCGCGTCCGTGAAGACGTAGGCCGGCTAGCCCAAGGTAAGCATGGTCGTCATTGCTGTGAAAGCTTCCCACTTTTGAAGCATTGAGACCAGTAGAAGACAGATCATCCTCATCCACATTCATTTGTATATCGGTATTCGCTAATATCTGCGTTACTGCTATTTTCTAATCTCCTAAAGGAGAAGTTACCTAGGGAAGGGTCGACCACGTATTGAGCAACTGGATCAATTTGCCTGCCAGCGTGGCTGATTGAGAAGGGGACAAGAATATGAGCTGGGCATACATGTAGTCGTAGGTGACCAGACCGATCCAACAGAGCTTTCCGATCTCGCGAGCGAGAGAGTTGACGCCTTTAGGAATAGCAAGGTCTGGGGGAGGCATCTTTCGAGGGTCATCCCCAAGGTCGTGAAGCCCGAGAAGTTGAGCTGTTGTACCACAAACATGTCAGATTGTGAGTAATGGATGCAAATACAAAAGGACCTATGCGAATTCCGGCTGCCATCCAAACTTCGAACCTTGTTCGCCGCAAAGTCAAGTACTAGGACTAAGCAATATCATCAGTTTTGGGGGATGGACCGTTAGAGTGAATATTGACAAACCATTGTATGCCAACTCAGGAAGAACGTACCGTCCTTCTGATCTGCAATGCTGTCAGCCGTTTCTGCACTTCCATTTGAAGACCTGGGGAGGCACGCACTTTTTTAGACCGCCACCTTTTTGGAGGTACGGTACCTAACGCTTCATGAGCATAAAAGAGCTTCAACATGTTGAATAAAACTGTACGAAAAGAAGAATGCACTATGACTCCTAGTTAGATCTAGATCAGGGAAGAGCGATCAACAAACTTGAATCGTTCGTATGCGAGGCAGCCCAGTCCAATCCCCCAACCTCAGGCACTTTTTGGACATTCCAAACCTACAGAAAGAACCTAATTAATCGGTATGAAAGCAAAGAGCAAGGATAATTCTAACAAAAACTTGGGCATTAGCTTCGTATAACCTTGGGCATAGTGCTCAAACGCCTTCGGCGTTTTGCCAGAGAGAAGGGCGGCGTCCAAAGGTATGCAAAGCACCTACAAAGTTTGTATCAGTGCGTGAGCAAGGACAAGAGCAGGGACAGGTGAACCATGCTGAAAACAGCCAGCCAGAGAGGATCAATGCTTCTCAACACTTCTAGCTCTTGGCCGGATCCAGCACTTCCAGGACCACCCGTGTGGATGACATTCCAAAAAGTCTGGTATTCTTGCATGAATGTGGCTCTGTGGACACCCTACAGGAAACAAACGTCCATAATCAGATATTAGCATAGGACGCGACGTGCTAACCTTGATGTACCAATGGAGCTTTTCGAAGAACTCTTGGACACACCAATCACACGCTTCTTTGCTCTGGTAAATTTTTCCACAACTCTCGCAATATCCGATCACCTTGCTCCTGAGCGGACTCAAATGGGTTCAAATCTTGCATTTCAATTGGTTCACAAGAAGGATCGAGGAAGATGGTGCTGTTTGCGCGAGAGGGAGAAGGAGAAAGCTGATTCTGAGGGACGCTCGGAGGATCCGAAGATGGGATGTAGATCCCTCCACTCGACATTGATCTTTGGTTGCGCTCCCATTCGAAGTTGTAGTCAGAGGTAGACGGAGCGCTCCGCTTGTGACCGTGCTCACTGAATTGTTCCCTGACTTGGAAGGTGGGAGACGGATCAAGTCTTCGACATCCAGGTTGTACTCTCCTTGGGCAGTATTGACTGTAAAAAGCGAATCAGGCATTCCCCTGGGTTCCGCGTCGTCAGCTCTTCCATCCAGACTAGGAGGATCAGCAGAGGTGAGAAGGGGGAAAAGTCGACTTTTGATGTCGCTCGAGGTGCGGTGGTACGGATCGGGCAGCGAATCGAGGATAGAACGCGGAAGCTTAGCGAAGAGCTGAAAGGGGAGAGGATTGAGTCTGTAGGTTAGACCGAGAAAGGAAGGACGAACATCTTCGAGCCGTGCCAGACGAATCTGGGAAATCATGTGGTCTTGCCGGAGAGCAAATGGTTGACTACAGGTACTGTCAGATTAACAGCTTGATGAAAAGGGGCAGAAGGCGCTCAAAAACCATAGCCTTTAAATGAAAACGAAAATTATTGTAAAATCGTCAATCAAATTCAGATGTTACTGAAAATATAATGGAGACAATGTAAGCAGGGACAATAGCAGTAGTGCCAAACGTAACCTGGTCTCTGTGATAAATTATTATGTTGTAAAATAAGGAAAAAGCTTGGTGAACATAAGAACCACGATAAACTGGGACCAAGTTTACAAAAAAAAAAATCCACTAAAAGCACTGCAGATCCAAGTTCCAGCTAGCGAAGTGGAAAATGTCGAAGTAGGAAACAAAGTCGAGAAGAAGAAATATGAACAGAGATGCCTAGGAAAGGACCCTGGACCGGCATACGAAAGCTCTTTTTTTATCTTAAACAGCCTTCGGCTCGCAAAACAAACTAAAGGGAGAAGATTCGGGAAGACTCACGCAACTGCTCCAGAGCCTTTCTCCCAGTGACAGCTGTCACCTATGCCTCTTTTCAAGCAGCTCGCGCACTGTCCATATCCGAGACACAGAGTTCAGTCACAAAGCATAATCTCACTACGTCGACAGAAATAAAGGTCGGCAGATGGAGGAATACAAACAGGGAACTTTCTATCGCATTTGATTTTGCGTCTTTTGCATTCCGCGCTTTCCGAGTGACAAAGCCATTGAAATCAGCATTCGTTGACGAACGAAAACAACAAGCGCACCAAGAAAGTTGAGCTCGTATGCGCTTCTTCTTCCGATGGTCGTCGTGCTCCTCGTTAACAGTCGATGGAGCTTCCTTTCTCTTCTTGCTGCCGCCTGGCTGACCGGGATGATTGGGAGACGGGTGGGCTGGGAGATGTGAATCTTCGATGTCGTTCTCCGCATCATATTCTTCGACGTATTCTTCTTGTGATTCATCCATGACTGCTGCCAATGATACTTGTAGGTTGACTTCCAAAACAAAAAGTGGTCACTTTCGGGGAACCAACATTACAAAGATCCGAACCTTGTGCCTCTCAGGGTTATTCACCCGAATGTTAATGTTATTCTGAGAAGCCGCCTACATCCACCCTCCGTCAACGTCCACTGGCAAGTCCCGGCAGCAAGCCAAATCTAAGCGATGGAGTATAATTTGGGCGGCAATCAAAGCAATGACGACCTCAGCCAATCCGCTGGCCTTGTTTCCGCCTCTGGTGCTGGCGGTAGTGACAATCCCCAGTTGAGACAGAGGAACGATGCAGAAACGCAAGGTGGAGATGATGACCACAGAAAGAAGAAACGGGCACGCCCAGCTCTGTCCTGGTGAGTCGTATTTTGGTTCTTATATGCTTTCAAGCACCTTTTACTGACGAAGAGGATGGCAGTACGGAATGCAAGCGTAGGAAGATCAAAGTTTGTCCCTTCATCTTCAGTTTCTATGGAGAGCTGACTTTGAATATGTCGTGAAGTGTGACCGGAAAAGTCCTGTTCGTCTCGTCTTCTTCCTCTTCCTCGTAGTATCATTGGAGACTGTACCGTTGACTTGAATTGGGTAATTACAGTGCGAAAGCTGTGTGAAAAGAGGGGTCATGCATCTCTGCCAATGGGATGATGGAGCGGTAGCCTCTCCGTGCGTAATTCATTTCCGCCTCGCTGCCATCCTGCATAACGGTGCTGCAAAATGTTGACATGCTCCCTTCTGGAAAGGCAACCCTTCGCACTACAGATGGACCACCTTGATGTTGTTGCCCGTGTCAACAGACTTGAAGATGTGCGCGCCACCTTTGCTCAATCGGTGATGACGAAAAGTGATTGTGGATGATTAAAGCTTTTCTCTCGCCTCCCAGCACCGATCCTGAACTCTTTCAGCGCGAATTATCCCCAGTCAACAACAGCAGCCGAGTACAAAACCAAGTTCTTCCCGGCGACTAACATCCGTCGGCCTGCTCAGGCACAAACCCAATCTTCTTCATCTGGGGTTAATGCGGCAGGAGGAGGGAGGCGACAAGGGTCAATAGACGTCGAAGAACTCATGCTTTCCTCCGCACTTCGTTCATCGCCGCATCCCCAAAGCCCTATGACAGTCTTCCGCCCCGCCACAAGTCCTTCCCTAACATCAAATCCAAATGTGCCTGTTCAGAAGAGCACCATCTTCCTGCCGCCCGACCATGAATTCGAGATTACCGACATTGACCCTCTTCGGAGCGAAGCCGAACAGGTAGACGAGATTTTGAGCTCGTTTTGGAATGTTGTACCTAAGAGGGAAGCATGCAATTGGCTTGTTCTCGAGTACTTCAGGATACTGCATTGGTATCTCAAGGTGTGTTTGCAAACTTTTGAGTCCCGCCTGCACTTGTGTTTGATAAAATCATTGCAGCCGATGCACAAGAATACATTTTTGGAGGAGTATGAGGTTTTTTGGAACACTATGAGGGACGGGAGGGGGCGGGAGGTAGAAGTGTTGAAAAATGTGGATCCGCTTTGGCTGGCAATGTTATGCATGGTCTGTACATATCCTCTCCGTTTGATGATGCCTCGTTGGTTTAAAGGTGTCTAATTTTTGGGGAGCAGATATTGTGTCTTCCTCTCGACGCTCACGTTTTGTGGGCGAAAGTGCCGGATATTTTTGGGGAGCAGAATCCGGAAGAAGTAAAGCTGTATCCGAAAATCTGGTGTGTATTCAGCCACTTCGATTTAGAATCAATTGAGAAAAGGGTGGCCCTTTGTTGCCTAGGTTCAACGCTTCTCAAAGACTGATGCGCCTAGGGGATTACACGGGCGTACCGCGAATAAGGGCCATCCAAGTAATTCTGCTTTATGTAAGCTCTTGTCTCTAAGAGATGTTAATACTCATTGATGGAGTCGATTCCCCTACACAGGGTCCGTATCTCCAAAATGACAGAGGCGTGAAAAGGTACCTTTTACCTTCCACAACTCTGTGAAAAGCTTATTCGTGATGATGAAGGGATGGCCACCGATATCTCATTTGGCTTTCATCTGGCATTCGAATAGGTGCGGTCATTTATCCCACCCTCTTGCACAATGTTCTCATTCCCGAGATAGCTCAAACCCTTGGACTACATGACCTGGGAGATGACCCGCATATGATGCCTCCACCCGACCCTGCATATCCAATCGGGGTAAACACACTTGCTAGAGAAATGGCGAAACGATGTTGGAACTGTCTCGTGAGCATTTGCATTCTCTTGGAGAGATTTGGCGGAAGCGTTAATTCTTGTGGTCCAAAAGGTCACCTTGGATCATATGCAATATTCGACTTCGTTCATGATAGATCCAAGATACTTTTCAACAGATTTGCCAATTAATTTGGACGACGACGACCTCTCGCCAGACAGTATCAACACTCCAAAGGTCTGTCCTGCAAACTGTTCAGTCACAGCGTCTCATTGGTTCTTAGCCAGTGCATACGTACACAGATGCCACCATCGATATCTTCCGCTCGAAGATCATGCGTCACTTGCATCACATGCAAGAAGTGCAGGCCAAGGATGAGTTCTTGGGTTACGAAACGAGTACGTGACCTTGAAGCGACATTGTCTCTAACTTTGCGACCAGTTGTGCGACTCGATAAAGGATTTAGAGACGCGATTGACACTCTGCCTGAATGCATGACCATACCTAATAAGGAGCTGGAGACGAAGAAGCCTGAGGTTGGCTGGCAGAGAAATCTGCTTAATGGAGGTATGCTTTTTGTGCATTTAGGATATATTTTTGGTTAACCAGGCGATTAGCTGTTAATCATAGGGTATGAACAATTGTCCCAGAAACAGAACAAGTTTTAACTAACGAAGCTAAGATCCTACGCCTGCATCGGCCGTTTATGCAACGAGGATACAATGAGCCTTTATTTGCCTATTCCACCAAGGTTCGCTGTTTTCTTGTTGTAGCTTCTGCAACCTGAATTTCACCATGTTTATCTAGGCGGCACTAAAGCAAATTTCTTTATTAATTCTTCATCTATACTTTCCTAACAGTTCCTTTGTAGGTGCGCAAGGGTCATCGTTGCTTCTCATTCAGAATTTCGCGAGAGCCCAGTCCGTTATCTATGGTTCACCCACCACCAGTTGTTGACGGCCTTGATGACTCTTTATCAAGACACCTTTCATATGATTGACACTGGCGCGCCGGCTTCAGAAATCGAGGACCAGTTGCGGGCACTGGACGAGAGCCTAACAAATTACAAAGCTTCAGGGTGTCCTCCTTCTGGTTCCGCTTTACCAGTTGTGAGACGGAGCGCGGATTTGTTGGAGCATCTTGCTGTTGCAGCTCGGCAAGTGTTCACCTTATATTTTGTGAAGCGAGTTGACTGTATGACCGATTAGGCGTCGAATGGACGCGAAGGCTGATGGGAAATCTGTGAAAAGCTTCCAGGAAGTCGTTAGAGAGCTGGCGATCGATGTCCAGGATCGCGACGAACAGAACACCCGCGTAAATAAATCCAGTTCCCCCTCAAGCAGTATGGGAGCTGTGCCACGACGGATATCGAAACAAAACGATATTTCACAACAGTCCCAATTCAACACAGCTGGAAACTCTCAGCAGCAATTGAGCGAACAAAATCTGGCGCTCCTCCAAAGTCTTGTAAGTTCCACTTACGTTCTTCTGTGACTTCTACGATGTTGACGACCTGCGAAGGGCCTTTTGCCTGCCAATCAAAACCCAAATAACCAAACCAGTTCGTGGAGCGATATTATGGGTGTACCGACTCCGGCAATTGGTGCGTACCAGAATGGAGCGCAAACTGCAAACTGGAATCCTTTCCCTATGTTCTAATGTACTCGCGATTTATTGGATTCATGTAATACGAATGGACTAGAATTTATTGTGTGGTAGTATTTGAGTTTTCTGTGAAACGAGATGACTCAACTCCACGTTCGATCATTGTCAGTTCTGGCTCAGCTTCTGAAAGCGATCTGTTGGGGAGTTGGGATCATTAGGATCTGTGAGCTGCCGCTGGAGGTGTGCAACATACAACATACTGAGAGAGTTTGATTTATCTAATTGGTGCGTCCTTCCCGCTTGCAAATGAATTCGTGGTTGGGTTGTGCGACTTACCGGAAAGCACCTGCTGTCGAGACTTCAATTTGCTTAACGAGGTGTCTAAATTTCTCCTGATCCTATTCTCTTGTTCTCAGCTTAGACATTCAATATACCTGCAAGGCTGTGTACCGTTTCCAAGAGGTTAGCTGACAGACTTGTTCGTTGAACCCTTTGAGATTTCGGTCCCACAATCTGAGAAGAAGCACTAACACCCTCATTTCTCTTAGTTGAGAGCAGGTACCTGGGGAAATGGGGAACAATCCGTCGAAGGAGAAGAAGAACGGCCATGCTCCCGGCTTGGGTGGACCTTATGACGATTCTTCGGCCACTCGATCAACTTCGTCACGTCGTTCCAAGCTTGCGCTCGACTTCGATCCTTCCGCTCAGGGCGCCTCAAGTAATCAAGGGTCACCAGTGATCCCCATTTCCCCAAGCCTTCCGAAACAAGGAGTGACGGGCGTGTCGGCTGTCGGTAAGAGTAGTCGGAGGTTCGAAGGCGATGGGGTGTATGCGAGCTTGAGCAAGAAGGGGAAAACTTCTAAAGCAGAAGGGAAGGAGAAAGATGACAGAGGTTGGAGAAATCCTATCATGGGCAGAGAATCTGGACCTACTACTCCTTCACCCACGAAGCCCACGTTGTCCCCCAAACCTCTCAGCCCGCTCTCTCCTCGGATTCCAACCTTCCAACTAGCCTCAGAGAGCGATCTCACGCCCGTCGTAGCTCCTGTGGTTCCAGAACAGTTCAGCGAGAGGAAGCCGAATGAAGACGCAGAGATTGCAGACGATCTGTCAGCAGCGAGAAAGGACGGAGAACTCGAGGAGGAAGCACTAACTTCTTCGATTCGACCATTGAAGAGCACGATAAATGTGCTCCAACCATCCTCAAACCCCTCCACTCCACTGAAAGGACTTGGTAACATCCCTCTTGGTGCGATGGATGACCAGGAAAGCGCAAGACTGCTCGTTGATTCCCTTCCAATCGGTCTTTCTCTGCCTCCTGCCCTACCTCCTCCGTCAACTCCTAATACCTCTATCTCTATCGTGATGCCCAGCTCGCCTCCTCTCCTCACCCCGTTTCCCCTCCCCTCAACCCCGATGACGCTAGAACATGTGGACAAAGGAACGCCGACCATCCCACTCAACCATCTCCCTGAAGAAACTGTGATCGCAAAGGCCGTTCCTCCTCTTGAACTTCGGGAGTTGGGCAAAGTGGTTTTGCTTGGTGGAAAAGGTGGCGAGGGGCTGGAGCTGGAAGTAGCTCAAGAGAGTGAGCGCGCCAGAGAGGAAGCAGTGAAAGCTACGCTAGAGGAGCCCATTGTTGACGACAAGATAGATGTTAAAGGACTCGATATCACGCACACCGACGTCATTCAAGCTCTTTCAACCGTTCCTCTCCCTCCGGACGATCCACTCCCCGCGGTACCACATGCCACCCTCCAAAGCCCCATTCCAACAAGTAGGTATCCACAAACTGCTCCTCTTCTCGCCATCGCCGATAGCGTCGCCACCGCTCTTTCCGCTCGCTACCGTTGCTAGTCCAACTCAGGCTGCCATTATTGCGGACCATACCGTCGACTTGGGAGCTGGTCCTGACGGAATAACTACCATGATTGTCTGGAAGGATGGCGGAGGGGAGAGCGAGAAGGCTAAAGGAAATGAAGTGGAGGCTAAGGAGGCTGAAAAGGGGAAAGTTTACGTTACGGGTAGTTTTGCGAAAGGATGGAAGACGAAAATCGAATTGAGGAAAAATCACTCGTGCGTCTCCACTGTCCTGCA
>MU271201.1:58269-83161 GCA_021432655.1 Atractiella rhizophila | reverse complement strand
CGCTCATCGTGTTTACTCGGACCCCGGCCTAGACCGACCACTCAAAAGGAAACCATTTTACCCAGTCTCTTTCTTTCCTCGTGTTAGGAAACGTGGGACTTTAATCAAACCTGGGGCGTTCACAGAGAACAACGTGAAATGACGCTCTCACGTCGTAGGCGAACTGTCCAACATCCTCGCCGTTGAACTACTTTGCCAGCCAGAAACATAGACGGTTTCAAGGAATTTTGCCATCTGTGTGATCTGCACCGGGTCCAGTGCGCCGTAAGTGATGGACGGTGTTCCCTCCTGAGCTCGTTTTGAGAGGAGCTCATAGAGCTTCTGCCCCATGACGTTGGAAGGGTAAGTTTGGCGAATCGTACCTCGCTTCGAGACGACATCAGCGGCTGAGTACGGTCTCTTTCGGAGCTTGGAAAATCTGGGCGAGTTGAACCATTTCTGCAGTCCAATTGTCACCATCAGATTAAAGAGTGAAGGAGAGCGGGAAACCGACCTCTACCTCAGCGACTTCGCGTCTGAAGGTCTCGTCTTCTTGCTTGACAAAGTTGGACATGTTGAGGTATCGTTTGCAGTGAGTTCCCGTGGTGAATTCGATCGTGTGATTTATGAGAGGATAGGAAGGAGTCTTTATGAGGTCGTAAAGGCCGGAAGTGTTGTAGATGTTGAAATGTGGGGTATCCGAGCTTACCCGATTTCAGATGCCGTAAGGAGAAAGGTGGCCGGTTTCTACCGCTTCGGGCAAACTTGTGACAAATATGGACAGCAAGGACTCAGGGAACTTGAAGAGCACACAGCATCGATGACAGAATAAGATACATATCCATTTCCCTTTACTGATTCATAATCATAACATATCTTGAGTTTTAATAATGATAACTGAGTGTACTGAGATTCTTTAGTCTTTTTGGTCGTCCAACTCGAGTTGAGAGATGGCGGCAAAAGACACGATCGGTGACTTGCTGAACGGAACAATTTGAGTCCGATAGTATGTAGAAATGCCTTCAGGAGGGACCATCGATCAGCTATCTTCAGTAAAAGAATCGCAAGAATGGACTTACCGCCCTAGCTAGAAGGCGATAGAAGAGGAGCTTGCTGATTTTCCACCCTTGGCATATCGTGCCTGGAGTTCCGCTTGCGTCTCTGGTTCAGATGTAAGAGCCTCCATGAGGGCAGCGATCCTCTCGAGCGAGTTGCTCGCTGCCATAGCTAAAAAAAAAATTCAAAATTAGTCAGAGAAGGCAAGGGAAAAAGAAAGCGCGAACAGAACTCTGCTGGCGGAGCTGGATCTTCGTCGTCGTCAAGATAGTCCAAATCGAAGGGGTCATAATCTTACGGAAATTAAATCAGCTCCGCTGAAAAGAAGAAAAGGAACACAACTGACCGTCTGCGATCTCTCCCAAGAGGGGGATAATATTCTTCTGCTTCTCACAGAGTATTAATGGTTTGGGTTGAAAACTGTGCTGATGTCTTTCATCGATATCCGTCGCTACTGTCCACAATCGCCTCAGCCCTGTGCTTGAACAGAAAAGAGAGGACAATAACCATCGTCCTTATCAGCGCCTTTGACGGAGACCTTCGCGAAAGCAGAAATTCCGTCTGCTTCCGTGCCCTTGGAATATTCGACTGCAGCAGTTCAACCAAGTCAGCCTTCCAGTTGATAGACCTAAAGAGGCAAAACGCACGTCCAGTACTCCTACGGCCGACGCTCGGGGAATTATAATCTCGCTTCAGCGGCTCGATATTCTCCTTCTCTTGTGCTTTCTGAACGATGGCTCTACTTTTCCTCGCCTTCACGGGGCTTCCTGGGGGACTTCCGAGTGCAGCAAGTTCAGGAATTTCGAAAGCCTTCTTGAATTCTTCAAATCCGATGCAGTTACCTGCTCCAGCAATGACATCCCATTCCTGCAAAAGAACATAAGACTTCTCTCGTTTATGGAAGGCACAATAAACTCACAGATTGTTGCTCTGGGGAGAGAGGCAAATCCCTCGACGTCTTCTTCTTCCTCTCCTTCGTTGGAGAGATGATTCTGATGTCCGGAACACCTACATTTCGGCGTCCTTCCAGTGCAGCGAGACTCTCAGCCAGTGCGACGGGGTCAGACATGATTCGTATTAAATTAGGTAGGAATTATAAGAGGTGACTATATTAAGGCAGAGAGTGGGGTATTATCTCGTCTAATGACGAGCGGGCAGTAAGTCGTGAGAAAGTCGTTAAGAGCAGCGTTAAGAGTCGTCGTTGTTCTGTCCCAAGTTGTGGTATTGTCATCGTCGGTTCCGCAAGCCGTCCGCCGGCGGGACGCGCTGGCACCACGTGACTGCTCATTTCCCAAAATATGAAGGAATGAAATGTTCGATGAAATGTTAAGAAAAGAGTCTTTTCAATTCTTTGATATGACTAGGGCCTGTTTTACAGCATCCACCAACCGCAATCCCTCCCCAATACTCTTTTACAACTTCGATGTTGACGATCTCTTCCATTTTCTTCGCCCAAACTTTCGGCTCATCAGGATCCGAGTCCCATTTCTTCTGCACAACATCATAAACAGCACCTCCATCTGGATAAAGCACCAGAAACGGGCGCTCCTCCTTTGACAGAGTTAGGTTGGCCATCGCTTCCCCTAAGCGCGAAAGAAGAGCTGGTACTCGGGAAAGATGTGTGCAATTGAGGCCTATGCCCCATGGTGGATATTTCGATGTGAAGAGAAACTTGGTAAGATTAATAAGACTCTCGTCTAGTTTGTTGATGGAGTCTGGAGGAAAGACGAAAGAGATCCACCACATCTTCGCGGCTTGAGGGAAGCGTTCGTAAAATGCGTAGACTGCACGACATATTGATTGTGCTTCCACAGCTGTTGGCACCGTCTCGAAAGCGATATAGGAAACCCGATCCCATATGTTCGTAGAAGAGATGTAGAAATCCGACAGCCGCGAGTAGTGAAAACTCGCCATCGCTCTCTCGTTGGAATCTAAACAGTCACCAAAAGCACTTTGATCCACGAGGGCAGCATCTTTGAAGGCTTTCTCTGTGCCGGAAGGGAATCCATGCGGATTCCCTTGGGGTAGAGAGGGACCGTAAGGCTGTGGGTAAATACCTGAATATTCTGCACCTGGGACCAAGAGAGCACCGAGAGACCCAAGGGACAGCGCAAGTTTCGGCGCCTTCTCCAACTCGCCACTTTCGATTGCGTCGAGTGTAACAGTGACTCCAAGTCTTAAAGTGTCCTTCGCCTCTTCCGACGATTGGAGACAATGTAAGGAAGGGATGGATAGCGGGTACCTAATGCGTAGTATCAATAACAATCGTTGTTGGGAGGAGCTGCGAGCTCACGTAGCTGTTTCAATCACATCGCTACCTGCTTGAACAAAGCTGGCGTGAGCTTGTCTGAGTTTTTTTGTGCCTTCGCCGCTAAGGAGAAGAGCGGAGGACCAGAGGTGGGCAGTCGAAGTCGGAGCAGCAGTCGAAAGGTCAACATCGTGGAGATCTTGTAGTGTTGTCCCCTGTGAAATCGATCTAATACGCCGCAACATTGAAAAGGAATCCTACCAGGCCACCATCTAAAAACACAATTGGTGTGCATGGTTTCGAATCCATCATGTAGCTATATAGTCATCACAGGGTCAACGGCCAGCTTGCTAAAAAATACTAGTAACAATGTTCAGCTGATGTTCCTACTGACTGATGACAGCGCACCACCACAAGCCACAGTACTCGATGTAGGGCTGTTCACCGTCCCGTCCGTCGAATTTTTGAGCTGAGGCGGGAGCGGGGCGGCTGGACCCGTCACCGTCGCCGTACCGCATTGATCACCAACTTCCTTTGACGCTGACGGAGCGGCTGACGGTCCAAGACGGGTTGTTGACGGACGGGTCAACGGTGTAGAAGACATAATATTATTGTGTTGCTGTAAAATATATCAAAAAACAGAGAACAAAGCTTTGTAACCCAAAGCTCCTAGTCACCTTGGACAGATGCTGAAGATGGCTCAAAAAGCCAGGACCATTTCCCATCCTTCTTCCTATCAAGCATCCACCAAGAGCGTAGCAGCATCAGCTTTCGGATTGTCTCAGCCTTGAGAGAAGCACGGCGAAGTGAGATCACATCTCTGCCCGAAGAGAACACCTGCTCCACCGCTACCGCTGATGCTAGTTGTGGATTGACTCGTAGCAAAACTTGATCGTCGCTTTCCCTCGGGTTACACCACCAGTTTTCTACATGTTGTACAGTGCATCAGTATCTTGTTGCCAGCACAGCAGAGAAAATCAAGCATACCTTCTGCTTCCCATCCGCATTGGGCTCTTTGTCAGTTGACGAATCTTCTTGATCCGTAAACACCTGCAACCACATTCACTCAGTTGGCTGACTCAAACGAGGAATAGAGGACTCACATCTTCTGCTCGACCCGTCACTCCTTCCCATTTCTTCTTACTATCCCTTTCCTTTTCTCTCTTCCTCTGACTCCTTGTCTTCCCCTTCCCATCATCTCCGTTTCGCATCTCTCTAAGAGCATCTGCAGTTGCTCTGTTCATCTCTGCTTCTCCGTCATCACTGCACTCTCCCTCTGGCTCAACGCTCAACCTCTCCTCCACTTCCGGACGGAAGTAATCCAAGTCTTGTGCATCTTGCACAGGATCCTCCAATTCCCCGGCATCAATGAGGACACACACAAGAGCCGCTCCAACGACGTGCAGATGGCAAAGACTGCTCAGAGACAACCGGAAAGCATCCAATTTGACTCCAAAGTAAGGACCAGAGCTTGTTGAAGGATTTGATGCCGGCTGGGCCCACCAATGTCATCCAATTTGAATCCACTGCTCTTGGTGCCAAACTGGACGAATTCATCATCCTCGTCAAGCAGCTGGTTCTCTTCGGCATTTGTTTTCGTGATGGTGTTAAGGAGGAGGTTTGTGACGATAGGTACGGTAGCATTTTCATCCTAAGTCACAACGCTGGCTAAGCTCATTAAAATATGAAAACAATGGAACTTGCCTTCAGCCTCTCCAAGCTCTTTGCGAGACCTTCTCCTTCCGACAAGAGGTACTTTGTTGCTGCATACCCATTTCTCTTTGCATCTTTCAACAGCCTATCACTTTCTCAGTCGCAAAACTTCCATGCGACAAAAGTAAAAAACTTACTTGTTGTGCAATGCAACCTTCTGGTCTCATTGTGACAAGGCCGTCCCATTTTCATTATTCCTAGCCTCGATGTCAACCGGTTTCTTCGGACGAGCACTTTTGTGAATATTGGATTGGTTATCTGCCATTTTTTGAGTGGGAAACACTTGCCATGACCAACCCGCTTTATGCAGGAAAAACATAGCAGCCTAAACTCCTTCTTCCGCTTCCTCTGAGCATTTCCACTCTGAGAAGTGTTCATCATAATTATCATGCCCTCTTTGTGTCCCAACTAACCTCCTCAATGAACTAGTTTGCAAGCAGCTAGCAGCACCGAAAATCAGAAGGTTGCGCTTGGATTGTCTGGAGGACGATGGAGGGAGAGGTCGAGATTCGTTATGAAGGCGGGAAGCTTTCGTGTAGCTCTGATGAAAGTCCTGAAATTGAGATGACGAGGAGCTGGAGGCTGCGCTAAAGGACGTCGCAAGGAGAGATCGTGACTACTGTATCAGAACTAACCTGTGAACTGGTGAGAAGCCTTCCTCAAATATTTGGAATATTCCTGAAGTGTGATCTGAACCACGAACCTTTGACTGCTTCAAGCTCCGGTTAACCCCACAACTAGCCGTCTCACACCGTCTCAGCCGTCTTCAAAAGAGGTTGGTGATTAAGGACGGCAGGGTGCCGTCCACCAATCCCGTCCGTCGCCTGGAAAGGAAGTGCCAACGGTGGCGGGACGGGTGGCTGAAAAAGCCGTCCGCCCCGCACCGTCAGCCGTCTCAACGGTGACGTTGAACAGCCCTAACTCGATGGCAGTCGAGACAGGCGAACAACTGAGAACAACCACAACAGCGTTCCAGAGATGGAGGCGTGGCTAAAGTGATCAAGCTTAGCGATTTTATCTTGCTGCCTTTCGTAACCAACTCAACTGACACTACTCAGTTCAAATATTTCCCTCACAATGATTACGAGTTCCCGACGAGTTGCAACAAATCTCACGACTTTTGCTTGAGGTTCAGTCAGAGAAATTGCGCAGACAACACCCGAATGCTGCTCCACGGCGCCGCGGTGGTTCGAATCGCGCAATACTCTATCAACGCTAATCATGGAACGAAGAATGACCCATGGTCATCCATTATGATCAGCTGTTATGCCGACGACAAGCTGAAGGTGATCACTACCTGATGTGTTGTGAGAATTTTCGACAGCCAGCGTACGTAGAGTGTATTGGTCTTCAAAAGTTTGCGCTGAGCTTTCTGCAGGGGAACGTTGTCTACGACGGGCACTCAGATTTCTCCTTGACCGGTACAATTGGCCATCTGTGATCGACTTGCCACGAACCGAGATTCATAAGAATCTACAGGGAGCCAATGTAGACGCGTACCAATCTCTCAGCTCGTGCGCTAGCGCTATAGAGAGCGAAGAGGGCAAAACTACTGACGATCAAGACTACACCCCGTAGCAAGGCGAAGTCAAAAAGCACTTCAATTGGATAATCATGCAGTCAGAAAGTCTCTGAATGATGCAGGCTGCTTCTTTGTCCCGCCGCTACCTTGGGATCCCGGTGAATGGACCATATTCGATGGGGTGAGTACATGTCAGCTGCGTATTGTCAGTGCTAATGACAATAGCGTACTCGTCACTCCCATTCGTAGCAAAAGTTTGGCGACGAGACTGCTAGCGCTTTGTCAAATCGTCGAACGTCCGGAACACAAAGAAGCAGAGATCCACCGTTGGCTTACTGGCATTGCCGATTCAAGGAACCATACAATCACGGTCATCGAGGCTATGGAGTGTGGAAGTGACCGATTCCTCATTCTTCCGCTTGGGATCCCTGTGCAACTTCCGAAGTCGTCTTGACAGCGCTCTCGCGATCTCTCTGTCCCAATAACTACTTGATGGTATCGGTTTCATGTACACCCCTGGCTTTGCGCACATGGATTTGAACGGTAACCTCATAGTCATTCGTGGACACTTCAGATTATTGATTTTGGATTATCTTGTCGAGTCGGTTGAATAACTCTTTTGAAAGGCTTTAGAGGAACGACGACGTGGGTTTCCCCTGAAGTTGGGGAGGCAAACCGACCGGAGCCCATCCTTGCAGATCTGTCATTGTTCACTTTTTCGGTCCATTTTCTCCAAGCTAGTCACCAGCTCCTGAACCTGCAAGGTGTCTGACATCCGCGGATTTCAAGTCGCTAACATGGTTGGACAGAATGAAGTAGAACCGAGCCGAGAAAGAGAGCTGAGGAGTTGAGGATTCCACGTCAGGCTGATTGAAGATGGATCATGTTGACATCTGTCGCAGGTAATTACAATCGCTCTTCATGAGCTTGAGTTTTCCGATTGTCTACGATTGATTGAAAGATGGAGAATATGTTGAAGATGTCCAATATTCTACTGCCGCTGAACCTTCTGCTTCGAGGTTTCAGCGGCTTGTCACCTTCAAGCTTCGTCGTTATTATTGGCTCCGCTTGCATACCTATATGGGCTTGGGTGGCCATAACATCGTCACAACAACACAACGTAAAATGTCCAGTCAATAGCTCTCAACAAGACAGAATCGCGCAACTGTGCAGAAATTCGTTTCTTTGAATCATGATACCATGCTCTCCGCTTAATGAGCAAGCAGCTTACTGTACACTGGAGTGCCACCATATGCCTTGGCCGTTATGTTCACTTCCTGAATCTCACGCTAGAGATTTCGATATGATTGGTGACGGTGACGGCTACAGTTCGGCAGGATTCGTTGGTGAAGCAGCAAACGAGCATTCCGATTCGCTCGTCCATAGACGGCAATTATGATGACCTGCATTGACAAATCGCGGAGTGTTCTCGGTTCTGAGACCCAACTCCAGCAAAGTGCTTTGACGCCCTGGGTAGCCTATGTAGCTGAGTACAGGTGGCGTCCCTTGGTCTTCCGAGCGGGTTTCGGAGACGGCGCATTGTCTGGAAGTGTTTGCGGAGATGACACTCTTGTGCGCTGGCTTTTACCGTTTCTCTTGCATGCCTTCCAAGAGTCGTGCTAATCAGATAAAAGCATACGAAGTATCAGATACAGCAGCAAGATCTGCTCTTCTTTCTTGCTACTACTGCGTCTAGTTTGTGCCGTGACAATATGAGCTCGCGTACGCCAGAATCCGTCGATTCTAAGGAGGACGTGAAGTTAGATGAGAAGGAGATTGCTTCAGCAATCGGAGCTACTGTCTCCCCAGACAAGTTGGCGGGAGTCCTAGTCCAGCCGCGAATGTAGGAGTTGAGAAAATTGAGGCTCTGTACAAAGTCTTCAATAGTGGGGGATGGACCATTTGGCTGCTCTATTTGAGCATAGGCTTGGTTGCCTACAGCTATTCACTTTCCTCGAATACCGTAGGAAACTATCTCGTTTTCGCGACGTCAGATTTAGGGCGACATTCTGCAATTGGAACAATAGACACAGGTACAAAGTCTTTCCTTCCCTACAGTCCTGAAGTGGAGCTAAATGCTGCAATAGCAATTTACATCCTGGGAGCGGTTTCTCAGCCTTTCATCGCCAAGTTTGCAGACATTTCGAGCAGACCTTTTGCTCTCCTTGTGTGTCTGCTCTTCTACGTGGTCGGCTTCATTGTCGTCGCCTCTGGTAATTCTGTAAACACCCTGGTTGCTGGTACGTCGCCTGGGGTCGCTTAATGTAAATTCGGAGGACTGATGCGGTTGGTGGAACAGGCGAGCTCATCTACACGATTGGAAATACGGGAATCAATCTCATGATTAACATTATCGTCTCAGATATCAGCCCGCTGAAGTGGAGAGCGCTCGGTAAGTCCAAGGTTCGTGAACGACACGAACTTCCATTAATCAAACTTACAGTCAATTCTCTTTGCTCTTCTCCTTACATTGTCAATGTATGTCTCTCCCTGCTCACCGCATAGTTTACAGAGAGGTTGAATAGGCATTTATCGTGCGCCTGATGCTCTCTTAAAAGACGTTTCGCGATAACTATCAGAGCCCAGGCTGGCTACATTGTCGACGGTGTAGGAGAGGGTGGATGGCGCTGGGGTTATGGTACGTACACTATCAGCTTTGCAGGGGTACCGAACTCATGCACATTAACATTTTAAAGGAATGTTTGCCGTAAGCTATTGTCAGCCTGCGGAGTGTACTAACATAGCGAGAAGATCATCATGCCAGCAGTTATGGCTCCCGCTCTGTCAGTTGCTGGTCGTCTCAGTTTCAACCTATTAACAATGTTTCAACAGGCTCATCTTGTTCTGGGGGGATTGGAAGGCGAAACAGATCGGCACCGTCTCCCTTGCAGCTTCTTCTCACAAGCGTCGTGTGCAACTCGGCGTTGAACAAAGGCGAATGGGCTACCTGGAACTCGCATATTTATATTGGCGACAGATTGATGGCTTCGGTTTGATCCTTCTCGGCGTTGCATGGGCTCTCATATTCCTCCCACTCACTTTATACAAAACAGCAGAAAACGGGTGGAAGAATCGTAAGTCAATCCTGCTTTCAGCTGTCACTTACATTCTTGTAGCCTCTCTCATCGCCATGGAGGTTGTTGGTGGCCTTTTAATTATTGCTCTGGTCTACTATGAGCTAAGAATCGCAGAGTATCCTCTCATTGGTGAGCTGAGGAATGCACCGCGCGATTTCGTCTAATGAGCAGCATAGCAAAGGAAATTTTAGCAAAAAATTGGATTATTGCTGTGTTCGGAGATGTCATTTATTTTATTGCTGGAAACATGCGTTCTGTAAGCACTCTCCTGTCGCACGTGCGTGCTATCCAAACAGCACTTCGCAGACCTACTTCAGTTCATGGGTTTGTGAGTATATTCTATCTTTTTTTTGCTTCCACTTCTGACGGCAATTGCAGACGTTGTCACGGACTGGTGAGGAGACAATTTGGGCTTCTTTTGCGCTGACGTTTCGCAGGTCGCTCAAAGATTGGACATATTTTACGCAAACTCTGACCGTTGGTATGTCAGGTCGAAGATTTTCCAAACCAGTATTGACGGTACCCAGGCCTTTGCGTTTTCGGTTTAATGGCAGGCCTTATTATTCGAGTTACACATCGTTTCAAGGCAAGCGCCTGGATTCTCACTGTCCTTAGCCGCTGACTCGAAGGGAATTAGTATCTCCTGATCATCGGACACTGCATCAAGACGATCGGGATGGGGCTGACCCTCTATGCTCGAGGTTCGCAATGCGCTTCCTCTATGAAAAATCTAGTTCTAATTGGGGTTGGTGAACAGGGGACAACGCCACCGCAGTTGCGCTCGTTTGGACGCAAATTTTGATCGCTATTGGAGGAGGTCAGCATTTTGCTCGGACACACACTGCGAAGTCGACATCTCTACTTTAATAGGTATACTTGTGAACTGTAATTTGGTCGCTTCGCAAGCCAGCATTCCACATTCTGCTTTGGCGACAGCCATTGCGCAGCTGGCTCTTTGGACCAAGTGAGTTCTCTGTTCTGATGCTAGCTTTTACTGAAGAAATCCAACAGGCTTGGAGGAGCTATTGGTACTGCGATCGGTGAGCGACTTTGTGTAAATCGTACTTTAGCTTGGATTAATACTTCACTTTTGCAGCTGCTGCAGTTTGGACGTAAGATTTTCCTCCTTCACTTTTGTTACTTTCTCACAATTACTGGGTAGGGATCAAATGCCAATTAACCTGCGGAACGAACTATCAGGACAGCTGAATTCCACCCAGATCACGTCCATCTACAACTCAATCCGAACAGCTCGAAGTCAACCTGCAGAAATTCGAGAAGGCGTCATTCGCGCTGTACGTAGCCACCTCCCATCTGTTCCATTGTTCAAGCAAACCGTACAGTATGACAAAACCGTATATCGTCTCTACGTCCCCGCTCTCTGCATCTCTTTCATTCCGCCACTACTCGTCCTCTTTATGACGAATTACTACCTCGGAGACTCTTACAACACAAAGGAAGAAAGGAAAGATAAGGAGGCGAATGTCCTTGCTCCTGTGGAGAAGGAGAAGGCAGACTATTCGGACAAAGAGGGCATTGTAGGGGAGGACGAAAAAGTCAAAGCGTAGAGTGACGCTGTGCAGAAATGTGCGAACAAGTAGATTCTTATCATGGAACTTAAGCTTCTAATCCTAGTTATGTTGGCCTCCATTTGAGTGACATAGCATCAAAATTTGCAGAGCTCGGAGGGGAAGTTGTTGGGTACTACATATTTAAGTGATGCCGGGAGCAACTTTTGGACATAAACTTTAGGAGTTCGCTTCAATTGAGAGAGAGCTCTTTCGATACAAGGCTGTTCAGTTTCTACTTCCTTATAATGCACTAAGTTACCTTTGCGTCAAGACCGTGCGGCTCGTTGGGTAATGTACCTAAAGTTCTGTCCGTATCCCGGTCTTAGTTAGGCTGCCTTTATTTCCCATACTCTTTTCCTTCTCTCGGATAGATACTCCTGCACAGAAGCCATTTTGAGTTTCCTCCTGCTTCCCGTCGGCGGCAAACATCGCCAAATAATGGTCCCATTTCGTCGAAAATAGAGTTCGTGGCATTGACAGATCGAGAAGTATTCATGACGGCAATCACTGACCGCGCTGACATGCGCTGATACTTAAGGGCAGGGGCTAGCAAATCAGTTGAGCTCCATTTTTTCTCTCGCGCCGTGTTTGTCCAACTCGAGGAATATCGATGTTTTCACCCCGCGACGAATACAGTGAAAGAAGAGGTTTCGGTTATCGAGACCGTGACGATAGTTTAAACAGCGGAAGTCTGTATCCAGACTATTCGAACGACGGCGAATATGACGACGTGGACGACTATTGGAACGCAGAGGGACGTTCGGTAGGAGGCGACGAGAATGGATCGAGCTTTGGATCCTTGGAGCCTTCTGACTCTGTCTCGCGTACTGAATTTCTTCGCCGACACGCTCGTGGAGGAAGCCTTGATCCCCTTGTTTCTATGGTTTCCACTATCAATCCCTCGACTATGAAGGCTTGGTACGCGGCGACGAAAGTCCGTCAGAGTTGAGGGCACTGGCTCGAAACTTGAACCAGCTGGAGCTTAGGGATACACCTTTCAGGAGAAGGGAGAGACCTGGATACGGTCAGCTCATCAGGAAACCACCTGGCGTGCAAGCAATCGGAATGGCGAGTGGGAGGGTGGTGTTGAAGCTCAAAAAGACGAAAGATCCTCTGATACATGATCTGGTCTTCACTGAATGGGAAATTAGGAGGGTGAGTGGATATACGTTCCATGGGTTACGTTGTCGTCTAAATGTCTCCATCGAGAACAGAAAAAAACATGCGATCCATTTGGCAACTCATTTGAGACTTTGCGATGAAAAAATCGATGCTTACGAGATACATGGAAAGGAAGCTTTTTATTAAAGACACAGAAAATATCGTCAGCATTTTGAATGAGGTGCACGGAAGGGTGAACGCCAAGTGCAAATGGCTGTTCAATGAGCAGGTCCGTAATCTCTTCGGGATGCCTGGCCATCTCATGGAGCATGTTACAGTTGAAAGCTGTGAAGGAAACTTTTCAAGACCTTGTACTCAAGAACTACGACTTTCCCGTATCAGATCTCGAAGCCACTTACTCCCTTCATCACTATCTCGCACTCATAATTCGCCATCCCCTGCGTCTCGGCACCTCCTCCTGCCCTTACCTCTCGCGACAGAAATTCCTCGACAAGTCAGACGCGATGAATCTTGGCTCTTTCACGCGGCTCCAGAACATCCATTCCTACGCTGGCCATGCCTATCATACGAATCAACAGGGATGGGATCTAGATGCTTTGTGGGATCCCGCCAGAGGGAACAATCCAATACCACTCGTCTTGAAACGATATATTTCCCCGTGTCCAAAATATAAAATCTTCAGGCACGGGATGTGCGTCCCCCGATGTCATTGTCATGGCCACGAAAACCCTATTCTAAACCTCGAGGCGGACTTCCCCCAGCAAAGGAGCCTGGAGGATGCACTTTCTAGTTTGTGGAAGAATTACGAGTTCGCGGAAGTTATCAGCACGATTCCCACCAAGTCAGACGAGCGAGGAAGAGGTTGGGTTTTCATGACGGCGAATGTTGCTAAAGAGGTACGCGAAGCTGGGTGAGTTTCTCGCTTGTTTCATTTCTACATTTCCTGAAGGTCAAGGTTTTTCTGTAGGGGAACAGTCGGTTTCGTAACAAACTATGCGCTGGCAATTCAATTCGTCCAAAACGGCAAACTTATGGCGAAGAAACCAGAAATGCTCGAAGCGTGTCCTTACACGGTTAGAGATCATGGCTTCATCGATTGGATGATCGAATATCGGCACGAGAAGATCCGCGAGACGTTCAACCTCAATATCGTCTTGTTCAGGCGCAGGGCAACTGATTAAAATTCCAAAGTGGGTGAGTTAACTGAAGACGAAGCAAGAGTACTATGGAAAAGTAAAATATTGACTGTGTACATTTCTCAACATCGTATCTGAATATGATTCTCAATGTTCCCAACCTTTTTCGGCCGCCGAACCCTTCCACTTCTTTCCTACTCTTTCCACGGGATCATAACAAAACTGTGTCCCGTTAATCTCGAACCGGAGCTCTCTTCTCTCTTCCTTCTTTTCTCCATCTACCTCCATCCCATTCGCCTTTTCCGCTCCTGCCGTATTCGTACTGGGTACAAGTGGCAAGGCGATTTCGAAAATGGAATTAAACTTGGGAAAGATTTTCCTCTCCCCTTTCCTCGAGACGACCTCCCACGTCCCCTGCGTCTCCTTGACCACGATCCCTTCGCCTCCGATGAGCGACGCATTCTTGCTTCGCTTCACTTTGATCAGACAACCGTGAAAGTCTGCCTTGAGCAATTTGGCTTGCATCGACTGTATCGAAGAGTTTGTGAGCTTCGACGTGAGGGTGTCATCGGCTGGTGTGACGTCGGTGTGGGCAGGACGCGACTTTGGAAGGGAGGTCAGATGATGATTAATGCAAGAGACGGCGCGAACGTGCAGATTCGGCATTGTTTTAGGATCGGATGGTGAGGGAGGAACAAGGATGGGGAGCGTGAGGAGTTCTGCCATGTAGCCTAGCCATAGATGGTGTAGCGGAAGGATGGTGTCGAAACTAGAATGAACATCGCATGCTCAGCAATCTGTCGTGCCTGCCTCTTCATCTTGGAAGAGGATAAACTAGACAGAAACGTCGACACGGGACACAAGCACAACTGAGATTGATGTTCGGTTAGCTACTTTTAAGTACAATCCATGAGACCTTGGTAAACCAGGAATACGGCAGCAAGGTGAAGTATTCATTCACGGTTCCAGTCACGGGTCTCTTATTGTTTCGCTCGACGTCATACGGTAGTATGTAGCGCATTATGTAGAGCATACAAGAATCGTGCGGCACTTAATATACGAAACGACGTAAAGCTGGAGAGCTACATTACACTAATCCTTTCGAGTTGTGTGCAGGACGAGAGTAAAACAGCGAATATAGAATATTTCACATGACAGACTTGGGCAATTCCCCCAATTCGTGAAGAAAGAGAAAAGGGGCAACTGGCAGGTATTCTCTAACTACTCTGCTAGGCTAGCACAAATTGTGTCACGAGTTTCCTTTATACACCATACACTCCAAAGCCACACTCGGCGGTGGCCATACTTCCCCTCTCTCTAGAACTAGGAATGCGCACCTTAGACTAGTATCTTTTCCCTTCTTCTTCCTCTTTCTCTCCTTCTTCCCGATCTCCCTCGCCTTCCTCTTCTTCTCCCTGTCCTCTCTCGCTCTATCGATTTTCTCCTGCTTCCATTTCGACCTCTTCCCCTTCTCGTTCTCTAAAACTATATTCTTCTTCTCCAATCTCCCAGCGATAGACGTTTGCTGGTTCTCCTTTTGTAATGGTGTGATTGATGGAAAGAGGCAGGGGAAGAGAGAGGCTAAGTCTGTCCCAGAAGTTGGACCGCTGTCACTACCGCCTAACAACGAAGGAGGAAGAGGCGTGTAAAGTGGATTCGACGCTTTAGAAGTCGACATGGAGATTCACTCGTGTTAATGGACCTTCGGAGCCGGGAAGTGCATCGACTTATTTGCTTCCGATATCAATAATACTTCATTTTCTTCAGATAACATCAGATAACATGATGTAGGAACTTGAGATACTGAGAGGCGAAGCTGCCACACTACTGCCGTATTGCTTGTAGGCGTGGAGAAAGTACTCAAATTAGTGAGAACCCATTTGTTGTCGTCTCAGCTTTTCCGAGTCCGAACAACTGCAGAAAGAGATTAGTTTCTTCCATGTTGTTCAGTCGGTCGGGAAAGACATATGATATGAAAATTGGGTTAACCCTGACAGGCAGGGCGGAGACGCCCAAAGCGGTTGTTGCCCTCGAACTTTATATCGCACCGCGGAGCCCGTGCTCGCTGCGAGATGTGGGAATTCTTCTTTCTCAACGGGAATACCGAAACGGGTTTTTCCTTGAGTGTCCGTGCTGTTGGACAGAGGCATGAAAGCAAGAGGTTCCATTGCGAGTGGGCCAGATTAGGACCATCGATCATTTTCAAGAAAGGTTTCCGAATTCAAGTTGCATCTGCCCAGGTTGAGCTACGCATCCACGAACTTTGTTCAAAGCAATGTATGCAACTGCATGGACCTGCCTCGGATAGAAGAATGTTTCTGGAAGTGATTCCACTGCACACGCTCGTCCCATAAAAGGTCGACATGTCACGACGGATTTGCTCCTTTCTGCCTTTTGTTATTTGTTAATAGTTGTCTTTTCTCACGCTACCTTGCACTTACGCTTACGCCTTTACTGAGGGAAACAAACAGAGGAGAAATGTCCTGCAGATTCTGCGGCAGCCGCTTGCACCCATCGTGGCTGGAATGTGTGAGTTGTGGAGCGGATAATGATTTACGTTTGGGCAACGAATGGAAGCGTTCGTAGCTTGATTTTTCGATGAGACAAGTCTCCCATACTGTTCACAGAATGCACTTATTGCAACACCGTCATCCCTGCCCAGCGTCTCACGTGCTCATTCTGTCTTCACCCTCAGGTTGATGGAGGAGGCTTGTGTGTTCCTTTTATTGTCCATTATTTCGAGCAAAATTGACGATAATGCCATAGACGTCTCACTCAACCAAGACATCTTCCTGCAAGTGCGTACCTTAACGAGGGGTAGCAAATTTTTAATTTATGAATAGGATGCATTTACTGCTACGATACTTGTCCAGGCGGCGCACCTGGCGCGCTTTCCATATGTCTAGCTTGTGAAATGACGAGAGTGCGCCCTTCAACCGCCCCACCTCTCCAATACGACGCCGACTACCAAAACTTTGTTCGCGCTGCATCAAGACCGTTCACTATCCCAACCCCTGCTCCCATGTGCAGACGCCCTTCCTCTTGTCCTGTCGGATATACGATGGACGATTGGGATGACTTTGTTGCCGATCAGGATGACCCGACAAGGGGACGTGTTTATCCATGGGATTGGATGTGGTCAGGTCCTACTCATGGTACGTTAACGCGTTAACCCTGGTGACTTTTGCCTTGATTTTGGATGCAAAATAACCTGACAAGGGTTGGCCAAAGGATCCTGTTCTAGGTGCGGTGCCACTACGAGACTGGACGACCAGTATTGTAGAAGGTGCGGCGCCCGTCCAAGAACCCGGCAGTAGGTCTTCGTTGTCCTGTGGAGTGAGTATGAGGTTGACCCAGTTGTGGAATAAAGTAGGAATTGGTACAGTGGTCGAAGAAGACGGCGACTTGGGTACTGAGAACTGGTATTGCAACAACGCCACTCTATGAATCGAACGTATCACGGCATCAGACTCAGCTCAATCAAGCATGCAAAATTGTATATATGTTGCGCATGATCCCAAATCAGTTTAACGCAAGGAAGTCACGTATCGTCACAAGTATTTTTGGGGAAACATGAAACATCCTCTGCGTGCTCAATTTGATTTTTGGTACGCACACCGTGGATAACCAGCCTCAGAGCTACAGATGATGTTGTAATGAAGAAGTGACAGAAAAGTTCATCAAGGAATGAAACAGACCTGTCCGCTCCAATACTTAAATACTAAGCAAAAACTTCTTGAACCCATTCAATATACAGAATTCCTGCATTATTACGTCGCATTGCTCTCTTGTTCATCCATTGGTCCATTGGTCCAATCTGACACAGTGACAACTGACACACAGTCACTATGCTGCTTAGTTGCATACTAAGTGTTCACACTACGACTACCACGACATCATTCCCATTCTCTCAGCTTCTTCCTTTCCTGATTTCATGCGATGTTCTCCCCTTCGCTGCCCCCGCCGTCCTTCTCCAAGCGATATTCCAAGCCACCTCCCACCACAGGATACTTCCTCGGCGGCGGCCTGCAGCATGTGACGAGGGGAGAGGTCAAAATGGTGCTGCTGCTGGTAGTGATTGGCTGTTGGGTCAGATGGTGGAGGTTGGATAGACCTGCTAGTGTTGTGTAAGTCTCTTCCTTTGACGGTGCTGCAAAGTGGTGTACGTGGCTGTTGGAGTTGGTGACTGCGAAGTCTTTATTTAGCTTCGCTAGGTCTCGCTCTCCTCATATGCTTCTACACAGGGGGGAGGTGAATAACTCTGCTTCTTTTCTGCTGCATCTGGTCCATTTGCCAAAGTAGTCCCTGCTGCAATGGCGCAGGGTCACTTCGTGACAGTCAATACGCAGCATTTGTATGCTGTTGAAAAACGTAGAGTGAATGCTTTGGACTATGCCATTATAATGTTGTGTACATGTGTTGAACTGGTGTCGTCGCTTCGCCCGTACAGAAGCAGCACGACGGTGCATTAGTTGCCAAGAGTTGGAAGTGGTGATTATCTATGAGGCTCGAGCACAGTAGGCCCAATAAATACATGGATTTTTATCATGGAGGACATTCCATGTTCATTTTATACTTCTATTATGATTGTAGCGATAGGTTTTGAATACGCGAGGGGTTCCTGCATGTGGAAGGAAGCTTCACTTTACACAGAACCTCCACGCTAGCCATCTCACTTGCCTAACGACCGTTGTTCCATACATCAGCGAAGTACTAACCGTGCCGCTTGTAGATTTGACGAAGTACACTTTGGCGGCTTTGCAACCAAATATATCAAGTCAAAGTTCTTCATGGACGTCCACCCACCGCTGGCGAAGATGCTCATCACTCTCGCTGGATGGTTGGCTGGCTTCACTGGCAACTTCGATTTCAAGGAGATTGGAAAGTAAGTTTTCATTTGTGTCATTGTCTACAACGCTAATTGGAATTCAGGGAGTATGCGCCAGACCACGTCCCTTATATCGCTATGCGCCTCATGACCTCGACCCTTGGAATCTTGGTCATTCCGCTCACCTACTTTACTCTCCGCCTTCTTCACCTGCGACCTCTCTCCTCCGCTCTTGGAGCAATCTTTGTGACGTTTGACAATGCACTCATCACCCAATCTCGACTCATCCTTCTCGACTCGCCCCTCGTCTTCTTCACCGCTCTCACTACCTTCGCTTGGTGCGGGTTCGCCAATGAGTCCTCTCCCTCTTCCCCAACCCGTCCAGACATGCCGAAGCCAAAGACGGATGGGATGGAGAGCGACGTGATTGCGGAAAAGTTGAGGGATCCGAGAGTGTCGATTCTGGCTTCAGCGACCGGGGAGAAGGTCCCTGTGAGCGATAGGAGCGCCTTCACCACACGATGGTGGGGGTGGCTAGTCCTTACCGGCTTGGCGCTGGGAGCGACGGTTTCGGTCAAATGGGTGGGACTGTTCACGATTGCGCTCATTGGCATCATGACCATCACTCAGCTTTGGATCCTGCTTGGAAATACTGATGTCACGATGTTGAGACTCAATAGACACTTCTGGGCTCGAGTCGTGGGACTGATCGCGGTTCCGATGACCTTTTACCTCTTCATGTTTGCGATTCATTTTGGACTGTTGAACTCCAGTGGAGACGGTGATGGGTTCATGAGCAGCGAGTTTCAGCATACGCTCAGGGGACATGGTATGGCGGATACTTTTGCTGGTGCGTGTTCTTTCCCTTTGGTAAAGAATGGAAACTCATGTCTTTATGCAGATGTGATGCTTGGATCCAGGATCACGATCAAGCATTTGAACACGCAAGGTGGCTACCTTCATTCTCACAATCATGCCTATCCTGGCGGCAGTAACCGTAACTATGTTCTTCTGAGTAACAAGCGCCATTTCTCACCGCTGGCGGATGCTTAGAGCAACAAATCACCTTGTATCCTCATCGGGACGAAAACAATGATTGGCATGTGTTCAACACCACTGCTGAAGAAGAGTACGATGCTGTGAACGCTGAGCCACCCGTCCTAATCAAGAACAACCAAATTCTTCGCTTCGAACATATCACCACGAAGAAACGGCTGCACTCTCATGATATCCGACCTCCAGTCACTGAAACAGATTATCAGAATGAGGTTTCGGGTTATGGGTTTGAAGGGTTCTCGGGAGACGCGAATGATAATTGGGCGATCGAGTTTAATGAGCAGTACACCTCGATGACGGGCGACAGTAAAGCGATGAAACACTTGCGGACGCTGAGGACCAGGTTCAGGCTTCGTCATGTTCTCACAGGCTGCTACTTGTTCTCTCATAAAGTCAAACTACCCGATTGGGCTTACGAGCAGCAAGAGGTGACTTGCAACAAGAACCCCACGCTTGCGAATTCGATCTGGTATGTTGAGACTAACACACATGTCAACAGTGAGTCTGTTTGTTCTTCCTCCTTCCGAATATTGATCGCGTCTATACCGCGACAGTGCCACAGAAGTCGGATAAGGTGAATTATCAGCGTCTTGGATTCTTCGCGAAGTTTTGGGAGCTTCAAAAGGTCATGTGGAAAACCAATGCTGGACTTACGGATCGACATGTGTACGATTCGCGTCCACAATCCTGGCCGGTTTTGAGGAGAGGGATCAATTTGCAAGTTTCCCTTTGTCCCTGCTATGTGGAATGCTAAAGAGGCGGATAGTTGGGTTAAGGAGCACCGTCAGATCTACCTCATTGGAAACCCATTTACATGGTGGACGTCGACACTGGCAATTTTTGCTTACATCGGTTTCCGTGCCCTCGTCGTTCTGCGAGCAAAGCGAGGATACCAAGACCTCAACAATTCCGTCGTTGCGTTCTACGACAAGATCTGTACTTTCACAGTCCTCGGCTGGGGCCTGCATTACTTCCCATTCTTCATCATGCAGCGCCAGCTCTTTTTGCACCACTACCTTCCCGCTTTGTGGTTCGCCATTCTTACCTTCGCAGTCCTCTTCGATGCCGTCACTACCTATCTCAAACCGAAGCTTCGGCTCCAAATCGCAGCTGTACTTATCATCATCATGTTGTGGAACTGGCAACACTACTCAGCGCTTGCATATGCCGGACAGTGGACGAAGAAGAAGTGCGAAAGTGCGCGCTGGGTGAAGACCTGGGATTTCTCCTGGTGAGTCTCCGCTCGCTGACCTTTGGATACCTCTAACGAGCATGCCATAGCGGAGACTTTCCTGCCAACGTGAAACACTTTCTCTGTCTATAAGGTATTTGCTAACAGAGACCATAGTACGCAGATTATGCGATCGTCAAAGCAGCCTCCCCGACGCCGAAGACGATCACCAACCTCAAGGATCCGTTAGGTGAGCAGGAGGAAGAGGCAGAGCCTACAGTCCAACCGAACGTCGAGCCGATCCGCAACGTCTTCGAAGCTGAACCAGAGCATCCCAAGAGCGAGAATGTACGATTGCCACCACAGGAAGAGGTGCAGCATCCGCCCGTTGAGGAAACGCTTCGAGAAGGATCTAGTAAGGAGGATGATGATGCAGATGAAGACGATGAGGATCACGCGCTGCCTGCTCAGCCTGAGCCCACTCTGAAGGAGCGCCGTGGAAATGAAGGAGAGGCTGTTAAAGGTGTTGAAAGTGCGGAACAAGCTCACTTGGAGGAAGATCCACGTGCATTTGAGGAGGAAGTCGATTGATAGGTATCACACCAACGGACACGTCTTGAGATTTGCTCGAGTTGTTTTAGTGTTTATTAAAAGACCTCTGGACGCGGTTCTGGACTAGTTCGCGCTTCGTCAGTTGCATGTGTAAATATGCATTTAGAATACCAAAAGTAATCTGGACTTTCCTTATTCACTCCTTTTCCTGTACTCCATTACGTCGGTACGGTAGACGCGCCGAGAGAAGGAACAAAATGCATTTCCCTATGAGGAATCAACACTACTAAATCGAACCTTCTTAGCAGAAGCCTTCCCCTCTCCATCCCCATCCTCTTCCTTCCTCCGCCTCTTCTTCTTCTTCCCACTTTCCGTCTCGTTGTCCCCTCGAGACTTTCGCTTTTTACTCTTCTTCTCTTTCCGCGGGGTTTCCTCCGCTTCCTCTGACCTAAGTTGTTCCACTTGCATTTCTACATCCGAGCTTTCAGGACTTGTTGAGCGGAAGGAGGATTGAGATAGACGGGAAGGTATGCGTGGTTTTGAAGAGGATTTAGATGGTGTTGTTGTTGCTTGCCGGAGGTGTGGAGGGATAAGTGATCCTTCGATCGAGACTTGGGTGCTCTGGTTCGTCAAACTATTTACAGCAGAGGTTAGTATTTCGCCCCCGAAACGGTTTCAAAGACATCAAGTGACCACCACCTAGAAATAAATTTCACTACAGTTGGGGAGAGAATATATGAAAACGTTGAGACGTGCGATTGAAAAGAATCACGAAACATAGTTAAAGAACTTTCTATAACCATTACAGCGTCGTTTTGTTCCAAACAGCTCGGAATCAGCCAATGGCAGAAGTCAGAGCTCACATAGCGAGAGTAAGGGCAACACAGTCATGCGTATGGATAGTCATAAACAATGCTCAAGGCAATGAAGGAACAAGACTTTCGTACTTTACTCCAACAAATAAAAGCGGAATACACCATACCTCCCTTAGTTGACGGTGCTCACCTTAGGACCCAAAATTCAACCCATCCATCCTCTCCACCAACGCATTCACCATCCTCGTCCTCCCACCACCCATGGCTCCAACCTTCCTCTTCTAACTCCTCTAATCCTCCTTCCCTATCTCTCTCAGCTACAATTGACTCTCCGTCTCCGTCCCTTGCCCAAGACGGCATCGCTCGCTCCTTGTTCCACCGTCGTGCTCCCATTTCTTCTTTCGAAATACTTGCATTGAACAAGCCGTGTACTAACACAGCAACATGCCCTTCCGTTGCTTGCTTCACTTTCCCCACTTACCAACCGCTCAATACCACTTGAACAAATAGGTGTTATGCGAAAACATACGGATTTTATCCCCCGCCGCGGCCGCCATCCAATGCCTTTGAAAGAAACATCTAAAAGTGCCCAACCTGTTCCGGGTACAAGTGGTAAGGGATGTTTGAAGCAAATGGAAGCTGGATCGAAGGAGAGCAAGAAGCAATCGAGCGATCGGTGGTAGTGCGTGAGGAAGGTGGATAGGATGGAGTGGATCACAAAACTGTTGCCTGAGCCTGGGAAGAAGGCTGGAGAAAGTGGTAGACGCGTTGAAATCGTCAGCGAGTGGAAAGACGAGTTGGACATGTTTCCTTCCAAAAATTTTTGTCAAATGCGACCAAACCCTATCTTGCCAATTCTTTGAGTTCGGGCTATTAATATGCTCCTGCTATGATGATTTATCAGGCTTGCGGTTCTTTGCAGTAAGTTGATAAGTGGTGTGTGGCCGAAAGTGAGCTCTCTTACTAGTCTTCTTTTTTTTGCTTATCATCTTACAGCAATACTAAGAGGAACGCCGGTTTCTTCATCAACGCACCGAGTCAGCATGGTTTATCAGAAGAAGAAGCCTTTCCCTTTTCTGTCGCTCCCTGCTGAACTTCAAAACGAAATAATTCAGCAGGTTCACTTGGAATACCCTCTCGAATGTCTTAGTCGCGTTTCTCACTTGCTTCGTGCCTTGTGTGCACCCTATCTTTTCTCCACTATTTTTCTCGTGGATGGGACATCTTTAGCAGTTCGCTCGACAAGCATTGGTCCCGGCGATGAACTTGAGCGACGGAACCCCATTCATGACATACCGGGGTTTGTCAAGTATATCACGACTATCCATGTCATTTTGTACGAAGCTGCCAACTTTCCTGTAGGCGAACATATCCACGACGACGAGCTTGTTCGAGAACAATACCAGCACTTGCAAGACAGCATGCAAGAGCTCTTGTCCATGACGCCACGCTTAGGGGCTGTACACTTTCATTTTCGGGAGGATCATGAGGATCGGGAGGATCGGGAGGATCGGGAAGATCAAACAGTGAACCTCCCGGCTGATATCTCTCTCCCATTGGCGTCTCTCCTATCTCTTGTGAATCTGTGCGAAAAAAAAGTGCAGCTTGGATTTTGGATTGAGTCCGACTCACGCTTTGCTTTCGAAGCCCGCATCAAACGGGCAATTCAGTTCATGTCCGACAAGTCAAAGGTTAGAAGGGTCACATTTTCATCATATGAGCTCGAGTGGATCACTTTTCACCAAATTCTCACCTCTTTTGACGCAATGGCTACCCTCAGTTTCCACGTTGATTTTTTGGCTACAAAACTCGACACCGGTGTATCGCACTCTCGTTTGCGTCGTTTGGACGTGCAAAAAACGCCAGTATTCTTGAATCAACAGGTGCAACATGGCCTTGAGAAAGACGGCTTTATTCTTTGGCGAACTTTCTTTCCCTTTTTACGGTGCTTCCCAAAGTTGGAAGAAGTCTACTTTGAACATTCTACCTACATCCCCGTCGCGCATGTTCATAGATACCTGGAAGAGCCCTTCGATCCACTTCCATCCCTCAAGGCTTTCTCTCTCCACCACTCTGCAAGTCGCGACAGTCTATTAGCTTCCCTGGAGGCCGCTTCTGACGACGAGACATTTCCTTTGAAGCTACTTTGCATGATATCCGACCTGTGCTCTTCTCCAATCGAAACATTTGTTTATGCGGAGCCCTTTTTTCTTACCAATTTCGCTGACAACATCGCGGTGACGGAAAGGCTGGCGACTACTCTGCAAGAGGAATACCCTGACTTTTTACCACCCGTAACGAACACTTTTGAGATCCTCGCAGCTTTTGCCATATTCCATATCGTCAAACAGAAGAACAAAGGGAAATGGAAAGCCCTCAGGACCGTCGAGCTTGGGTTTGATTTGTTTGAAGCATTGTACATGACGGAAGAAGGAAGACTATATGCGAAGGAACTTGAAAACAAGGGTGTGAAACTTGTTCTTTGGAGTGGTGATGACCGAGGATATTTAGAATCAGAGTTTTCGTGAATTTACCAGTGTTGAATTATCTGCCCTACAGTAGTGAAAGCTTAAGGATTTATTGTTCATGTACACAGCCGTATTCATTCCCTGCACTGAATGTCAATGGATTTCACAATGAACGTGTGTTCGCATTCCTCGTACCTTATCTTTTGTTCTCACGCAATGTTGATTGCTTTGTACGTTTCATTCACCCTACCGGAAAACTGTTGGGTTCAGCATCCGCTGCCTTCAGCAAATAACGTTTGTGCAATGTTTCCCGCAGCAGGGCGGGCGGATGAATTAGGTCACTACCCTGCTCCAGATCTAATTATATTTGAGCCTACGGGAAGTAGACAAATCAACCAGTGCAAGAGAAAGCAAGGTCTTGAACAGAATTCAACTTTCCTGTATCTAAATCAACACTCACCATGGTGCGTCACCCTGACTGCGCTGTAGCCAGTGTGCAACGGGATCTGATCTCGATCGATTGTTTGCAGGACAGTATTCTCAAAGCTGGTGGTGATTTTCTCCAGAAGAAGCTGCAT
>MU271201.1:0-58244 GCA_021432655.1 Atractiella rhizophila | reverse complement strand
CCTCAACAATTCCGTCGTTGCGTTCTACGACAAGATCTGTACTTTCACAGTCCTCGGCTGGGGCCTGCATTACTTCCCATTCTTCATCATGCAGCGCCAGCTCTTTTTGCACCACTACCTTCCCGCTTTGTGGTTCGCCATTCTTACCTTCGCAGTCCTCTTCGATGCCGTCACTACCTATCTCAAACCGAAGCTTCGGCTCCAAATCGCAGCTGTACTTATCATCATCATGTTGTGGAACTGGCAACACTACTCAGCGCTTGCATATGCCGGACAGTGGACGAAGAAGAAGTGCGAAAGTGCGCGCTGGGTGAAGACTTGGGATTTCTCCTGGTGAGTCTCGCATCGCTGACCTTTGGATACCTCTAACGAGCATGCCATAGCGGAGACTTTCCTGCCAACGTGAAACACTTTCTCTATCTAGAAGGTATTTGCTAACAGAGACCATAGTACGCAGATTATGCGATCGTCAAAGCAGCCTCCCCGACGCCGAAGACGATCACCAACCTCAAGGATCCGTTAGGCGAGCAGGAGGAGGAGGCAGAGCCTACAGTCCAACCGAACGTCGAGCCAATTCGAAACGTCTTCGAAGCTGAACCAGAGCATCCCAAGAGCGAGAATGTACGATTGCCACCACAGGAAGAGGTGCAGCATCCGCCCGTTGAGGAAACGCTTCGAGAAGGATCTAGTAAGGAGGAGGATGATGCAGATGAAGACGATGAGGATCACGCGCTGCCTGCTCAGCCTGAGCCCACTTTGAAGGAGCGCCGTGGAAATGAAGGAGAGGCTGTTAAAGGTGTTGAAAGTGCGGAACAAGCTCACTTGGAGGAAGATCCACGTGCATTTGAGGAGGAAGTCGATTGATAGGTATCACACCAACGGACACGTCTTGAGATTTGCTCGAGTTGTTTTAGTGTTTATTAAAAGACCTCTGGACGCGGTTCTGGACTAGTTCGCGCTTCGTCAGTTGCATGTGTAAATATGCATACCAAAAGTAATCTGGACTTTCCTTATTCACTCCTTTTCCTGTACTCCATTACGTCGGTACGGTAGACGCGCCGAGAGAAGGAACAAAATGCATTTCCCTATGAGGAATCAACACTACTAAATCGAACCTTCTTAGCAGAAGCCTTCCCCTCTCCATCCCCATCCTCTTCCTTCCTCCGCCTCTTCTTCTTCTTCCCACTTTCCGTCTCGTTGTCCCCTCGAGACTTTCGCTTTTTACTCTTCTTCTCTTTCCGCGGGGTTTCCTCCGCTTCCTCTGACCTAAGTTGTTCCACTTGCATTTCTACATCCGAGCTTTCAGGACTTGTTGAGCGGAAGGAGGATTGAGATAGACGGGAAGGTATGCGTGGTTTTGAAGAGGATTTAGATGGTGTTGTTGTTGCTTGCCGGAGGTGTGGAGGGATAAGTGATCCTTCGATCGAGACTTGGGTGCTCTGGTTCGTCAAACTATTTACAGCAGAGGTTAGTATTTCGCCCCCGAAACGGTTTCAAAGACATCAAGTGACCACCACCTAGAAATAAATTTCACTACAGTTGGGGAGAGAATATATGAAAACGTTGAGACGTGCGATTGAAAAGAATCATGAAACATAGTTAAAGAACTTTCTATAACCATTACAGCGTCGTTTTGTTCCAAACAGCTCGGAATCAGCCAATGGCAGAAGTCAGAGCTCACATAGCGAGAGTAAGGGCAACACAGCCATGCGTATGGATAGTCATAAACAATGCTCAAGGCAATGAAGGAACAAGACTTTCGTACTTTACTCCAACAAAAAAGCGGAATACACCATACCTCCCTTAGTTGACGGTGCTCACCTTAGGACCCAAAATTCAACCCATCCATCCTCTCCACCAACGCATTCACCATCCTCGTCCTCCCACCACCCATGGCTCCAACCTTCCTCTTCTAACTCCTCTAATCTCCTCCTTCCCTATCTCTCTCAGCTACAATTGACTCTCCGTCTCCGTCCCTTGCCCAAGACGGCATCGCTCGCTCCTTGTTCCACCGTCGTGCTCCCATTTCTTCTTTTGAAATACTTGCATTGAACAAGCCGTGTACTAACACAGCAACATGCCCTTCCGTTGCTTGCTTCACTTTCCCCACTTACCAACCGCTCAATACCACTTGAACAAATAGGTGTTATGCGAAAACATACGGATTTTATCCCCCCGCCGCGGCCGCCATCCAATACCTTTGAAAGAAACATCTAAAAGTGCCCAACCTGTTCCGGGTACAAGTGGTAAGGGATGTTTGAAGGAAATGGAAGCTGGATCGAAGGAGAGCAAGAAGCAATCGAGCGATCGGTGGTAGTGCGTGAGGAAGGTGGATAGGATGGAGTGGATCACAAAACTGTTGCCTGAGCCTGGGAAGAAGGCTGGAGAAAGTGGTAGACGCGTTGAAATCGTCAGCGAGTGGAAAGACGAGTTGGACATGTTTCCTTCCAAAAATTTTTGTCAAATGCGACCAAACCCTATCTTGCCAATTCTTTGAGTTCGGGCTATTAATGTGCTCCTGCTATGATGATTTATCAGGCTTGCGGTTCTTTGCAGTAAGTTGATAAGTGGTGTGTGGCCGAAAGTGAGCTCTCTTACTAGTCTTCTTTTTTTGCTTATCATCTTACAGCAATACTAAGAGGAACGCCGGTTTCTTCATCAACGCACCGAGTCAGCATGGTTTATCAGAAGAAGAAGCCTTTCCCTTTTCTGTCGCTCCCTGCTGAACTTCAAAACGAAATAATTCAGCAGGCTCACTTGGAATACCCTCTCGAATGTCTTAGTCGCGTTTCTCACTTGCTTCGTGCCTTGTGTGCACCCTATCTTTTCTCCACTATTTTTCTCGTGGATGGGACATCTTTAGCAGTTCGCTCGACAAGCATTGGTCCCGGCGATGAACTTGAGCGACGGAACCCCATTCATGACATACCGGGGTTTGTCAAGTATATCACGACTATCCATGTCATTTTGTACGAAGCTGCCAACTTTCCTGTAGGCGAACATATCCACGACGACGAGCTTGTTCGAGAACAATACCAGCACTTGCAAGACAGCATGCAAGAGCTCTTGTCCATGACGCCACGCTTAGGGGCTGTACACTTTCATTTTCGGGAGGATCATGAGGATCGGGAGGATCGGGAGGATCGGGAAGATCAAACAGTGAACCTCCCGGCTGATATCTCTCTCCCATTGGCGTCTCTCCTATCTCTTGTGAATCTGTGCGAAAAAAAAGTGCAGCTTGGATTTTGGATTGAGTCCGACTCACGCTTTGCTTTCGAAGCCCGCATCAAACGGGCAATTCAGTTCATGTCCGACAAGTCAAAGGTTAGAAGGGTCACATTTTCATCATATGAGCTCGAGTGGATCACTTTTCACCAAATTCTCACCTCTTTTGACGCAATGGCTACCCTCAGTTTCCACGTTGATTTTTTGGCTACAAAACTCGACACCGGTGTATCGCACTCTCGTTTGCGTCGTTTGGACGTGCAAAAAACGCCAGTATTCTTGAATCAACAGGTGCAACATGGCCTTGAGAAAGACGGCTTTATTCTTTGGCGAACTTTCTTTCCCTTTTTACGGTGCTTCCCAAAGTTGGAAGAAGTCTACTTTGAACATTCTACCTACATCCCCGTCGCGCATGTTCATAGATACCTGGAAGAGCCCTTCGATCCACTTCCATCCCTCAAGGCTTTCTCTCTCCACCACTCTGCAAGTCGCGACAGTGTATTAGCTTCCCTGGAGGCCGCTTCTGACGACGAGACATTTCCTTTGAAGCTACTTTGCATGATATCCGATCTGTGCTCTTCCCCAATCGAAACATTTGTTTATACGGAGCCCTTTTTTCTTACCAATTTCGCTGACAACATCGCGGTGACGGAACGGCTGGCGGCTACTCTGCAAGAGGAATACCCTGACTTTTTACCACCTGTAACGAACACTTTTGAGATCCTCGCAGCTTTTACCATATTCCATATCACCAAACAGAAGAACAAGGGGAAATGGAAAGTCCTCAAGACCGTCGAGCTTGGATTCGATTTGTTTGAAGCATTGTACATGACGGAAGAAGGAAGACTATATGCGAAGGAACTTGAAAGCAAGGGTGTGAAACTTGTTCTTTGGAGTGGTGATGACGGAGGATATTCGGATTCAGAGTTTAGGTAAGCCTTTGTAAATTACAACATTGAATTACGGTGTTCTACAGCAATGGAAGCTTCAGGACTTATCGATTATCACACGTATGTACACACGTTTTCATTCCTTGCACTGAATGTCAATGGATTTCAGCGTGTGTTGCCATTTCCTCATACCTTATCTTGTATTCTCTTCAACTCCTCACGCACTGCAGACTCCTGTGTACTTTTCATTCCCTCCGCCGCATAAACCGTTGGGTCAGCATCAGCGGCCTTCAGCAAATAACGTTTGTGCAATGCTTCCCGCAGCAAGACGGGCGGAAGAATTAGGTCACTACCCTGCTCTAGATCTAATTATATTTTAACCTGCGGGAAGCAGAAAATCAACCAGTGCAAGAGAAAGCAGGGGCTTGAACGGAATTCAACTTTCCTGTATCTAAATCAACACTCACAATGGTGCGTCACCCTGACTGCTCTGTAGCCAGTGTGCAACGGGATCTGATCTCGATCGATTGTTTGCAGGACAGTATTCTCAAAGCTGGTGGTGATTTTCTCCAGAAGAAGCTGCATGAGAACGATGGAGACGACAGGGATCAACAATTCAGTGCACCTGGAGGAGAACACTTGAATCGACCTGGAGGACAAGGAGAGCACAGTGATGGTATGTTGTCCATTCCTCAATATAACGTGTTTGAGGGACCGTGTTCTATTTCCGTGCTAATGTTGCTGCTTCAACCGTCTCTTTCATGACACATAACTGATACTGATGTTTGGTGTCGTTGCTGATTATCTGGCCCATGCAGGTCCAGACCTCGATGCTGCTGCTAGGCATGCCGCTGCGGATCGTGGAGATGAGGAGGGAGGTTTGTTTGGGATGGCTCTACATCACATCAAGAATACAAACGCTTCCGGTGAGAGTTGGCTTAACCATGTCTGCCCCCAGCTGACTGTTGACTCAGAGCCCATCAACGAGCATGAAGCCACAAGAGCTCATGAGGAAGCGTATGCGTGCGTCGTGACCCATACTTTTGCTTTTCTGTGTCCATGCATGATCCTGATATGTATCACCCGACAGCAAAGGCAATGCATCCTCCATGGATGCGAAGTCTATCGGGACCGCTGCCGCTTTACAGGCGATGAAGATGTTCACGTCTGGCTCTGGATCTGCCGGTGCTTCTTCGCACTCCTCCAGTGGAGGCGACATGCAATCGAAGATGATCGGCATGGCCATGTCTGAGGCTGCCAAGCTGTTCGAGAGCACTGGAGGCCAGGCTGCAGGAGGGAAGACAGATGCAGTCTCCTCTGCAGGAGCGACGATGCTCAAACTGATTGTGCAGAGCAAGCTGAAGGGGGCGGGAGCGATGGGTGGATCGGACAGCGGGGGACTTAGCGGATTGATGGGAATGGCGTCGAAGTGAGCCTTTTTTCGATCCGTGTTTTTGGAAGTAGTATTGACGTGGAACTGAACCAGGTTCTTGTAATTGAAATTCACTTTCGAAGGACAATTGAAAGAGCCATGTATGAATTGAAGCAAAGAGTGTCAATGGTGTAGAACATTTAATGTAGGAGAATTAACGAATGAAATCGATTGACTGGTACAGAGCCAAGTTTTCTCCATTTGTCAGGAGCGATCAGCTACCTTGTCGTTAGTCATTTTTAACGCGCTTCCCCAATTGATCCCTTTCCATATCATAGTCTTCAACTCGCATCCTTTGCTTTTGAGACGGGGACAGGTTGAAAGCGAAAGAAACGCGGATCACAACACGGTCCCGAAAGAACTGAAAGTGTCGTCATTCAAGAGTAAACCACGAGAAACAGGCCACTCCTGACCGGCTTACTTGCCTCTGTTTCCTCTAGTAGCTCGTACGTCTGCGCTGCGTATGGGATGATGCCTTCAGACGACACGCGGAACGCGTCCACCTGCCTCTGGAAACGTGACTCAGTTCCTGCTCCTCCGTGATGAAATTTCGGCGCTTCCTCCATAAATATGCTCATCGCGCTGTTCTCTGAGCTGCTGGCGTTTTGAAATTTTGCTGTGAGTTGCACGGCGTGTTCGCTTAGGTAGAGATATGGTCGCCGGCCCATTCGCCCTTGCAGATCTGCCAGCATCCTGGTTTGGCGCCTTTTATGACAATCATAAGGAATGGTTTAAGCCGCTTTTGCAACAGTTTGGTGTGGATGAGGACGGGAAAGAGGATGCGTTCGGACCTGTCTCAGGGGAGAGGACAACTGATTTTACTGAGATGTTTGAGGGTTTGTGAGTTGTCTAATCAATTGCTGTAAGCATGCTCTGACATTGTCCCTGTAGTGTTTTGCTCCTCCTGCCTCCCATTGTCCTCCTGCTCGGCACACTTACCATTCTCCCATCCCTCTCTGGCGCAACCGATTGGGAGCTTCGTCGCAAATGGTTATCGCGAGAAAAAGAGTCTATGGAAGGCAAAGTGAATTATGGCGGCTTCATGCAGAGTTCGTCTCCCTCAAAAGCGGCCGAATTTGTACCTTCTCGCCTCAGGAACGTGCCGATGCTCTTCCTCAAACTAGCCCTCTCCGCCATTGCTTTTGCGTCCCTTATAACCAGTGCTTCCCTGGCGCACAAGGCAGAAGCGAAGGCGGCGACGATAGTGGGATATACTATTGCGGCCGTCGGAACGCTTGGAGCTGCTATACTCTCAGCTATCGTCCATCGAAGGACTTATAGACCAAGTCCCCTGCTTCAGTCTTTCGGCATTTTGCAGACGCTTGCGCTCGCAATTAGGACGAGGACGGCTTTCACCGAGAAAGAAGGCCCGCTGGCCATTGTTGGTGCCATTGGGTTAGGAGCGACAGTTTTGCTCACGTTCTTAGAAGGAGTAGCCAGAGTGTCCAAACGAACTGCCTCTCGAGTCCGTGAATTCTCTTCTGAACATGTGATCGCACTGAACGCTGGATTATAGTGTGGAATACCTCCAGATGAAGTTTCTTCCCTCCTTTCCATCGTCTCGGCCCAATTTGTTCAACCGTTATTCTCTTACGCATACAGACAGCATAGGAAGAAAGCAGATGTGGATGAGAGCGCAATTTGGTCTTTGCGATTTGATTTGCAAGCGCGAGGAATTTCTGAGGGATGGGAAAATGGCTGGGCGCTTGAGTTAGCCAGAGCCAAACGGAAGGGGGTGAAGTGAGTTGCTCATCAACACATCATCTCCTCGTCTGAGTGAAAAGTAGGCCGCGTTTCTGGACATTCATCATCAAGCAATACTTTCCACCCCTTTTTGCGCCAGTCATGCTCGGAATTCTCGCCCAACTTTCTATCTACGCCACACCTGCCCTCCTCGATGGTCTCCTCACTTTCCTCGCTCAGTCCGCAACCCCAAATCCCCCTCCGGCTTCTCGAGGATGGGAGCTTGCTCTCGGGTTCTTCGGTATCACTGTGGTCATGACGGCTCTCACTCAGGCATCTTATTACTTCATGCTCCCCAGCTTGTTGCGCATGAGAGCTGGCGTCATGCAAGCTGTTTTCAGGAAAGCTTTCGTACTCGCTCCTGAAGAGTGGGGTAAGAGGAGCGCAGGGGATTTGTCGAATCACATCTCGGTCGATGCCGAGAGATTCTGTGATGGTTCGTCCTTCTGTTCCCTTTCGCACCCTTGGTTAACAACATTGTAGACTGGGCTCACAATGCACCGCTGCTGCTCGGTCTGATTCCGCAACTGGCACTTGGCGTCTTTCTTGTATACCAAGTTCGTGGTTCTCCAATTGGAGAACGTGATGACTGAGTTTTGAATAGCAATTGTCCTGGGCTGTCTTTCCAGGCCTAGCTTGGAGTGCGTCTTTCTAACTACCAAATCTACCCAATTTAATGTGGGCATTCCCAGTGCTTATCATTATGTTTGGAATCACTCCTTTCCAAGGCAAGGAGATGGCTGCTGGCTTCAAGATGAGTTTGGAAGGATTGGATACGAGGAACACGATCATCCAGGAATCGGTTTCTGAAATCCAATTCATCAAGTTCAACGGTAAGCATCTTTGCTCTCTTCTCCGCCTTCTTTCATTGGGTATGTTGTGTAGCCTGGGAACGGCCGATGATGGAGCGCATACAAGCAGCTCGAACAATTGAGCTGAACGGATTCAAGAAGGTTGCGATGATGTTCGCCAGGGCCGTATTCGCTTCTCAACTCGTGAGTTCACATGGATCCCAACCTTATTCAGTAAATATTGTGCTGAATACCATACCCAGGGCCGAAATGGAACACCCATCATCATGTTCGCAGTGTATGCGGCTACGAATGGGAACTTTGACGCAAACAAAATCTTTGTTTCTCTCACAGCCATTGCTCTTGTGCAGTTGAATTTTGGTACGCTTTCTTTCCAAACTTATTTCTTAGCTGCGTTCTCACTTGATAATAGACCAATTGACATTCATCCTCAACGTTCTTCTTTGTGTTTCTGTCTGGGAACCCAACTGACTGCAACTCACAGTGGTTGTCAAACATCATCACATCAGGAACCGCGTCGCTGCTTACCTCGAAGCGCAGGAGCTGGATAATGTGTCGACTGCCGCCTCAACTGCCAGAGAGTCAGCAAGTGAGATGGATGATGCAACTAAAGTTGAGGTGCTGCTAGAAGAGAAAGAGAAGGAGAAGCCTGGGTCATCACTGACGGGGGTAGAGCCGCGGCTGCCGTGGATCGAAAACGCAACCGTCGCATGGAAGAAGGACGCAGAGGAATCAGATTTCAAGTTGAAAGACGTGTCGTTGCGATTGAGGGAAGGAGAGCTGCTTGGAATTGTTGGGCGGATTGCGTCGGGTCTGTCCATTCACCGTTTTGAGTTTGGGAGACAATAAACGGTCTGGCACAGGAAAATCTTCATTTGTCGCAGCATTGCTGGGTCAGATGCACTTTATAGAAGGAAGCTTCTTTATCTCAGACGTTCCTATCGCCTTTTGTCCACAGAGTTCGCACCTTTCCGAGTCGATGTCACAGGTGGGCTGACAGTAGACTAGGTCCTTTCTTGATTAGTGCTTCGATTCAAGAAAACATCACCTGGGGTCTTCCTCTGGATGGCGATCGTGTCAATATTGTTATTCGAGCTTGTTGTTTAGATGTCGACTTGAACATAAGTAAGTCTCCCCTTTGCCATCCCATGACTATTGATTTACAATGTGAGACAGTCCCCGGTGGCTTGAAAGCAGAAGTCGGAGAGAAAGGTCTGAATCTCTCAGGGGGACAAAAGGCTGTAAGTATTTTTCGCTCGCACCACGTTCAGGATGATCGGATTCTGATTTGCGCCGTGGATAGCGACTAGGTCTGTCTTTGCCGAATCTGAATTTTGCGCGTTGTTATTAACCATGCTCGTCAGCCCTTGCTCGTGCCTGTTATGCTGCACTATCTGGTGCCGTCCAATGTGTTATACTAGACGACGTGTTATCGGCAGTCGGTACGGGAAATCTCTTCCTGTTAGAGGTATACTGACAATACGGGTGCAGATGCTGAAACTGATCGGAAGCTTTTTGACAATGTTCGGAGTCTCATCTACTGAATATTCCCCTTGTGACAATACATCCCAGGTGATTGGTCCCAAAGGGCTGCTAGCAGCGAGAAAGCTTACGAGAGTCCTCGTCACGCATGCCGCTCACCATTTTGGCAAGCTCGATCGCCTTATGTTGTTGGAAGAGGGGAAAATTCGTGGTATTGGATCACACACAGAGCTAATGAACATCAAGGAGTACCAAGAGCTGGTGGCACACAATCTGGCCTCTGAAGAACAGGCAGAGGGGATGGAAGAAGACGTGCAGACTGCAGTCGAAGGTGGCAAGAAAATTCAAGTTACCGACGAAGGGAAGAACCTGACGGAAGGTGAGCGGCAATCCTTCGCGAAGGTGCGAGATGACGTCCCCGTGCAGATGAGGAAATGATTAAAGGAAGAGTCACCTTCAGAACCTACATTCAATACTTCAAAGCTGGGTGAGCTTTCTATTACCCCATGTTCCATCTTTCTCACACCGCTTTAGAGGACTGTCGACCTTTTTTGGCGTAGTAGCCTGTTTTGTACTCGCTCGTGGTCTAGTTTATGGGGCTCAATTCTGGCTTACGCACTTCCTCAATGAAGCCGATCAAAAGAAACATTCTGTCGCGTTCTATCTGGGGATATATGGGCTTATCGTAGTCGCTTCGGTCGCCTTCGCTCCTATGGTATGTGCCTTCGTCCTCTCATTCGTAACCATTGTGACAACCCGGCGCAGGGGTTCTACGCCTCAAAAGGTATAATGTCCGTTAAGGCATCAAGGAACATATTCAACAGTATTCTACCCAAAGGTACCTTCATTTCCCTTTCTCGCTCCCATTTGACTGTTGGTCAGTGTTCCGTGCCACACCCATGTTCTTTGATACAACGCCAAGCGGACGCATAACGACTCGCCTGTCTAGTGCGTTATACCAAACGATACAGACGTGTTCCTGACTGTTTTCTCTAGGCGATCAGCGACAGATTGATAACGAGCAAGTCTATTATCTTGCCTTCCAGAAAGCCAATTTGACAGATCGTTCAGGTTTAGCATGGCGATATTGGGAATGTTGAGTTTAGTTTCCTCCACCTTTGTAAACCAATACCCACCGTCATGACCACTACTGACGGAATTGTTAGGTTACAATCATAACGGCCGGTTTGTGTTTTCTGCGCTATTGCAGTTCACGCTAAAATGATTACGTGCAGCGATCTCTACACACGGCTTAATCCTGGTACGTCTGTTACGATTCACATTGGTTGTTCTGAAACTCATCACCCATCGCAGGCAACGCTACCTGTCTTGGTTCCCATATTTGTTGGGTTCACCGCATATGCTCAAGCGAGCTCTCGCTCAATTCGTCGTTTGGACTCGGTATATCTTTGCTAATGGTGCCATCAAGCTGCTGATTACTGCTCTGTAGGGTCGCACCCGGGCGCCTCTGTATGCACTAGCGACTGAAACCTTCGTTGGTATTAACAGCGTTACTGCTTACGGCGCTAAGGCCCGGTATATCGATGAGCTATTTTCTAGGATAGACCGAAACCAAAAGGCTAAATATTGGGAACTTGTTGCTCAAGAGTACCTCATGTTCCGTGTGGATAGCCTGAGCGGTCTCATTGTCTTTCTGGGCGAGTCAAATCCCGACATAGCAAATCCCTGCTCACCTCACCCTGTGATTAGGTGCCGTCTTCGTCATTGCTCTGAAAAGCACATTATCGCCTGGCGTTGCTGGTACAATTCCATCTCTTTCACTTGGGCGGTACTGAAGACGTTCCCTAAATAGGGATTGCGATCTCAAGTTTAGTAACTTTGTCCCAAATCCTCGCAAGTGCCGCCCATGTCTTCAACCAGTTGGAAACTGGAGCCGTCCACCTCGAGCGTGCCGTGAGTTCTTATTGCCTCGAATTGTCAGTCTGTTCAAAGGTCTTGCCAGCTGGAATATCGGAATCTTCCTTCAGAAGCTGCAGAGCATACTCCAGCAGATGAAAAATTGCCTGCTCAGTGGCCAGTTGCTGGTATGTATCGTTTAGGTCCTGTACTCGTCCCGCGTTGAGCTTGAGCGCACAGGGACGTTTGAGTTCAAGGGTTATTCGACGAGATATAGGCCAAACCTTCCTTTCTGCCTCAAGAATCTTACCCTCAAGTTTGAAGGTGGGAAGCGAATTGCCATTGTAGGCCGTAGTGGTTCTGGAAAGTCGTCAATGACCCTGGCGCTCTTCCGGTACATCCTCTTACCTGTCTGAGAGCTGGTATTAACTATCACCAGTTTGTTGGAAGCTGCCGAAGGCCAAATCTTCCTCGATGGTGTTGACATTAGTACTCTTGGCCTAACGCGCGTACGGAGTTCGCTTGGTATTATCCCTCAGACTCCTTCGCTATTTGGGGGGACTTTGAGATCGGTGCGGCGCATCCCTCATCATCAACTCATCTTTTGATTGACTTGAGCACAGAACCTATGTCCGCTGAAGCAATACGAGGATGCAGAACTGTGGAGGGCGTTAGAGTTCGTTGGTCTCAAAGACTACGTCTCGGCCCTACCCGGAAAGCTCGATGAGCCAATGCAGGTAGCAGGAAGAAATTTTAGCGCGGTTGGTTTTTGCTTGCATCTCCCTTTCGTGTTGACTGTTCTTGTAGGGCCAACTGCAGCAAATAACTTTGGCCCGAGCTCTCCTCTCCAAGGTTAAAGTGCTTGTTCTCGACGAGGTAGGTTCTCTGACGTTATCCACATATCAAACTTCACAATCAAAACAGGCAACATCGAACATGGATACAGTCACTGATGCCTTGATACAAAAGGCAATCCGAGAGGGATTTGCCGGACAAACTGTCATCACAGTTGCACACCGAATTAAAACAATCATCGATTATGACCACGTCTGTTCATTTACTGCTCATGTGTGTGACCATGCTTACACGTGATGTAGGTCTTGGTCCTTTCAGCTGGAGAAGTGGCAGAGTTTGGCTGCCCACAAGACTTGCTAAAGGATCCAACGAGCAAGTTTTGGGCTCTGGCACATGAAGCTGGAGAGGTATAATTAGAAAACACGATGTTTTACACTTCAAGTATAGCTAAAATTTAGACGGCTTAAATATTTAGAACTCAGCACAATGAAGAGTGAAGCAGCGTGTATGAGGAGAAGCGAAGCATACGGCTGGAGTACTTACAAAGTAGACATCCTGTGTTGTAATTTCTCTAGTACAAGATTACAGGCCGGGTAGTGATAGCACATTTCATTGATCTGGACCTTTTATTCCTAATTGCAGCCAGCTGGACAAGACAGCATGGAATCGTACAACACGGATCCTCCCTCGCCTCCCCGCGCGGTGATAACGGCAGCGAGCTCTTCAAAAGTGGCTTCGCGGTTCGTTACCGAGACGGATGTGAAAGCAGCGCAGGAACGAAGGAAAGCAGAATGGGAAGAGACTTACAAGCGTATGGGCCAGGTATGACCACATTATCACCTACCTAGATATGCTGAATTGTAAATCCGTTTTGAGGAACCTCCTCCAATGACTGAGCAAGAAGACTATGATCCTAGAAGTCTGTTTGAACGTTTGAAGTCGAATAAGGATAAGAAGCAGGAGGAGTTTGAGGAAATGATTAAGTTCAGTGAGTCTATCGTGAGCTTAAGGTGGACTTGGGACGGAGCTGCGAGAAATCTTCTGTTGTTGCCATTCTGCTTGAACGTTCTGTCTAGTTTGCGTCTGAGCGAAAGGGGAGTGCCACAGCAAGTGGCACATGCAATCTGCCATAATATTCCAATATTACATGGTGCCTGCACATTCTAGCAAGCACCAGCTCGTCGAGATAGTCGTGTTTCTAGGGAACCCTTGACCGGCTTCAACCCCGGTTTGATCTGAATGAATGCTGACAGAAGGCTACAGAGAATCAGTTCCGTGCATTGGACGAAGACGAAATTGGCTTCCTTGACTCCATAACCGAAGAACAAACAGCCGCGGATCTGGAGCGTGAGCGTGAGATCGAAAGCGAACTCTCAAGTTTCCGAAAGTTAGTGTGGCGCTTCCATCTCGCCTTCAATAACGTGGTATAGAGCAGTTGCCGCCAAAACAACCGATGACGCCCTCTCCGTCGATGCGCCACAGCCGGCACCTCCGAAAATTGATTCAGAGAAGAAGGAGAAGAAAGATGTTCCCAAGAAGTCCGGTAATTTTCAGAAGAACTTTCTGAAGGGTGCAGTGGTCACGAAGAAAAAAAGGAAGAGTCTGGATAAGACTTCTACAGCCCCAGGTGCTGGGAAGGACGATCTGCTGGAGGCGGAGGAACCGAAGAAGAAGAAGGCTAAAACTGAGACTGCCAAACCTGAAGCAGAGGTTACACCGTCTATCAATAAAGCTATCAATAAAGAACCGGAGAGAAATAGCTCCTAAATTCAACTTGTGCGCAGGTGTCGTTCTGTCTCTTTCCCCTGAGTCGATAACGGCCTGATGGTGGTTGTGGTTGTTGTGGGAAGCGTTTCACTGTTAGTTCGGTTGGTTCTAGCCTCCGAAATACTAGCAGCCGTCTGGAACTGTTGTAAATTTACTAGCTTCGCTGAGCTGATTCTCAAATACAGTCTCCTCCAGAAGGACACTTGAATTTTTTTGGGCCATCGCCACCATTCGCCCCTGCCTGCCCTGACGTCACTTCCTGTTTCTGTTAAAGAAATGGTTATTTCTCCATCGTCACAAATCCAGAAACGTCTGCTACGTGTTTGTTGACGCATTCAAGTGTTCTCTTCTTGCGGAACTTCCGCGTAAATTTAATAAAGTTCAAGGAAGGCTATGACATTAACCTCATCCATTGACTTTGGCACCAATATGAGCACGGTTTCCTGCATTGTTGGTCTGCTGCGAATGAAATCGCAAGCTAAACGATGACTTCATTGCAGGATACGAGTGAGAGAGAGGTCTGTGCGGCCCAAACACCGTTTCGCGTACTTTGTCTCATGCGTCTCTGCTTTTCTTCGAATTCTATCCACAATCATGAGCCGTATCATTGACCTCTAACGTCACGATGATTTGATTACTGAGATAAAAGGGCCAACATTTGTTCCATCCTCTTGTTAGGTCCGCATTTCTTTGTTGTCTGTCCCTTTCAAACTCAGCAGTCTTTGTCTTCTTATCAACCCGTTGCTAGGCGTGAGCGTCTGTTTTGACCCATTCAAGGAGTCAAGGACTTTGAGCTCACTAATTTTAAGCGCCAACTCGATTTTTCCCTTCTTCCCCTCCCTTTGATATTTTTTGAACTCTGCAAAAATTTAGTAGACTGCCAACTATTATGCCTTGTAAGAATGAACGTGTGCTGTATATTTGATGCACTGATGACTTCTTCAGATTGCCACGAATGCGACGCCTCCTACAGTGGTACAACTCGCTTCTGCCCTCATCACGGTGACAGGCTGCAACATGATGCCCGGAACCATTACCCGGAGTCCACGGCTTTTTCCCAGGCTTCTACCGATTATAGTTCTAACGACTCAGCCGGCCAATGTCCCTACTACCGTCCTCCGAAGAGGAGACGGTCAGCGCAAGCCTATCCTGTTCCCCAAAACCCTTATTTTTACCCTCAACCGCATTTTGTTTATCCCCACCTGTATCTCCACGGTCACCATTGTTATGATCCTTACCATTGTCGTCCCCATTTCCACGAGCCTCATCAGCCTTGGGATCGAGTTCATCCAGAGGATCTTACTCCTCGTGTGAGGAGGAAGCGTACGCGGACAAATGATTGGGATCATGCTCGCGTCACCGCTGCCTTGGCGGACGACTGGGACTATCGAAAGGAGAACGAAGAGGAGCAGAGGAGGATTATTCGAGAGTCTCGGGAACGTAAAGCGCTGCGCGAAGAGCTCGACCAATGGAGGAATGGGATGAGAGTCCGAGAGGTCGCCGTGGAAGAGGAGGAACCAACTGTGCTCCAACAAGGTCTCGATCAACTTCAACAGCGACAACCTTTGATCCCTCTCGAGCCGTATCCCCTTCGTCCAACTTCTCCCGTAGGACACAAGAAGGACTTCTTCTTCAACGCTGAATCGAACATCGAGAAACCAATCGAGAGGTCTTGGCAGCTCACGGCTTACGTGGATAAGCAAGCGTGCTGGGCACCGTTGAGTCTAGACTACAAGATGAAGAAGGGGTTCGAGCACAACGGGGCCACCTATAAATCAGCAAGTGATGCGTGGAATGCGAACGGACGTCGGAATTTGGAACTCATATTGCGGGCTAAATTTGAGAAGGATCCGGATCTGAAGAAGCTACTTCTCTTGTCGGGAGATAGAAGAATTGTGGTCGGAAATTGGAAGACTTTGGGGAAGTTCACTGGGTACAACCTGGCTGAGGCTTTGATGACTTTGAGAGCGGCGTATAAGGCGGAGGAGGATGCTAAGGCGGCTGCTGAAGCGGCTCAGAGTGAGCGAGAGCGCCAGGAGAGGTGGGAGCGCATGGCTCAACATAACTTTTATGGTTAATCAATTTGCAGCCTTTCTTCTCCTTTCTTCAGAACATCCCTTGAGTGTGACCATTATGTATTTTTGTGCTTTCCTTCATTTTTATTGGACTCGGAAGTCTGGTGTCTGTATTTTTCCTCGAAAGTTTGGGTTCAGTTTGTTGTTTGTGCTCCTTCTCCTTTGAATGCTGTCCACCTTGTAACACTAGAGTTATTTGATTGCCCACAATTGCCCATGATTGCGATGATCTTTGTCAATATGTCTTTGATTCAGTCTGCCTGAAGCTGCCTAAATACGGAGTGGTAATTATCATCAAGAGTATTTGTATTTTGGCATTAAATTTTATGCAGGCTCTCTCACATTTCTATTGAAGCAAGCTGAACGTGTATTTGACTGTCTTTCTGCATTCAATACGATAAAATTTACTGGCATCCAGCAGATCCCAAGCCTGAATGATGGATGACTGAACGTCTTCCGGGATGAACGTCTTCCGGCATGACCGTCTTCTAGCACATTGGGTGACACCCGAATAACATGAGTATGAAAACCAATCACGGCATACATCCGAGGAGGTAGACCCTTGCCTACCCGAGCTGTAATATTGCATTAGATATTTCAGCACAGATGTGCCTTGGATGTGGACAATGCCACAATATAAAGCTGACTGAGGACCGGAAGTCGACCAACCCACTAGTAATAAAAAAGTCAACCCACACGTAGCTCTCCTCATCTGTGTCCAGCTCTATCTACACTCACTGCCCAAACCCATTACAAGGTATGTGGATTCCACTCTTTGTCACTTTGAGGGATCAATTAAGCATATTGTATTCCTCGCAATGCCGAAAGTTCGGTAACCAGGGAAGGACAAGTCCACAAGTCTTCCATTTGCTCCATCGACAATACCACCAGCTCTCCCTCGCCTCCTCTGCGACTCTTACCTCCTGCGAGAGGTTATACTTCTTCTTGGATATCCGCTTGGACTGTGAATCTCAAGTAGCTGGATTACGTACCTGCAGTCACTCCATTAGACCAGTTTAAACAGTGGTTAGGCAACGTCTGGGAGAAAGAGTTGCATCAAGGAGGTGGATCTGCTCAAAATCTGCAGACACTTAACATTATAGACGGTGTGCTTTTTCCTCCAGTATCAATGTAAGCCATTGGGTTGCCAACAAGTCTCGTTTCCAAGCTCCACAATGCCTTCGGTTCCAACTCGCAGGTTCCCTCCAAAGTCCCACCTTTACCCGCTCCTCGCCATCCCCGCCGGGCTCTTCATCCTCTTCCTCTCCTATCCCTCTTATCCACCGCTGCCTCCGCCCGATTTCGCACTTCACGCGGCCAGACCACGACCTGATCCGTTCACTAGGCAGGCAGCGGGCAATGCTTCCTGGGAGAGGGAGAGCGTGGTTTGTGATCCCTGGACCGAGCCGGGGATGTTGGTGCGTCCCGTTGCTTTAAACTTGTGGTGGAGAATGACAGGAATATTGTGTATGTTTGACGGTACAGTTTTATCCTCCTTCGGTGGAGCACAGGCTACGCACAAACTGGCTCCCCTTCTCTCCCCTCTGTCCTCCCTCTCCAGACTACCTCCTCTCCATTCGTTCCCTGAACGCCGCTCACACAGGGAGATACACCGACTTCCCTCCTCCTGTCTATCCACCTTCACAAGATCTCTCGCTCGACTTCCTCAGGAACAAAACCATCCTCATCCTTGGCGATTCGGTCGATAGACAAAGCGTGGAATTCTTCGCTCCACAGGTTGGGGAGGCGTTTCCGAGACGATTCGATTATTCTGATTATAATAGTCAACCAAAGGAGGGATGGGATCATAGAAGTGTACCACATGAGGTGAGAGTGGAGAAGCTGGGGTTGAGCGTCGTCAATGGATTCTTTTATGGAATGGTACGCTCTTCATCCCTTACTACGACCACCGTACCTCCTTGCGCCAACCCCTCAAGCCTCCATTCTCTGGAAAGGATGTTGATGATGTGACAGGATGATGTCCGTGAATTCTCCTATGCGGCAGATTGGCACGCTCCCGGCTCGTTTGAGGAGAGATTACACGAACTCTACGTCCCGATGATTCGCTCAATGGAAGAAAACGGACGTCCCAGTCCTTCCTTTATCAGCTTACACAGCGGGATGTGGGACCTCGCCTTCTGTACGTCCTTCAGTCTCCTCACTTTCACATTCACAAATATAATATAAATTGTCGACAGTCGGAAGACGCGACAAGAAGTTCTCCCTCTCCCTCCGTCGTCCTCTCACCGAAGCACGCACACGATGGTGGTCCACCCGCTTCCGGTCCTCGATTCGAGCGCTGAAGGCGGCTTTTCCAGAAGCGAAGATTTGGGTCAGGGGGTTGCATCGGGTGGGAGACAATTGGGCGGCAAGCTTCGATTGGAGCGCGGGGGTGGACATGGGTTCGTTTCCCCATCTCCCCTTCCTGCGAATGGAGAGATACACTATGAGGACTGTTGTTGATGCGGTGTGTAGCGAACGGTGGAGGATTTTCTAACTTCTTTACTGATGTGAGAATCGCACAGTTGAGAGCGCTCGCGAAGCAGGTGGCGAGAGAGGAAGGAGTGCCGTATTTCGATTTTGGCGAAGGTTCGATGTCCCCCCTCGCTTTTCGGAGCAAGCCTGATGGATGTTGTGATGGGATAGCTTGGGAGGGATGGCAACGCTTCCAGGATAAAGTCCATCCTCACCCTTTCCCCGGAGGTCCCATCATCTCACAAGCCCTGATGCATCATGTGTGGATGGAAGAGTGCGTCCTTCTCTCCCGTATCCTCTCACAGTCATCGTGATTTCTTGGTTCGCTGATATTTGTTTATTACTGGCTTGCAGGATGGGAAGGGAGAATTGGCAAGTGAGAGATTGTCAGTTCATCAAGGGTTGCGGATCGATGGCCACGGGCGATTAAGAAACGTAACGGAGGTGAGTATCGTTTTTTTGGGCTGTAATAACTCAGATGGCTCGATTCTCATCATTCTGTTCTTCAGTTACGTCTCAATATGACCTCGCACTACGCGTTCAGGCCACATTGGTACAGGTGCGAGCTCTGTAGCAGGAGTGGCTGACCGGTTTGGTTGCAATGCGACCGTGTTGCACTATAGCATTGCATATACTGCAGATTAATCTAAAACCCGTCCATATCCTGAAAGTAGAGTTGTTCTTGTGAGACCTCTGGGCCAGAAAGTTGCAGCCATATCTCCAGAGCACTTGATGGACCTGTGGCTGACATGTTATCATCCCAGATCGAGTCCAAGCTATTGGCGGGGTGCATGAATACCCTGAATTGTGTGCGCAGGTGCTTTCTCGAGTCGTCAGGTGAGGCAAGAGTTTGATCTTCCAATCGTCGTTTTCAAAGTGTCATATGGAAAAGTCCAAATGGCCCATCACCGGACTCCCAAATTCCTTGCGTCACGGACCAGAAACTCTGTAGTGTGAGTTGATTGAGGTAGGCAAGGTAGGAACGATGGAAGAATGGAAAGCTGGATCACATCGATGCTACCTTCTGGGACAAGGAGATGAAGGAGTGCGGTCGGGGCTCGGTCCTGTAGAGCTCATAAATGGATGTCATATGAGAAGAATGAAAAAGCTACGATACGCTGTTTGCGGTGTTTTGAGAACCCACGGAACTTGAAGACATGACGAAACTTGAAAATTCGACGAAACGTAGAGATTCGAACCATTTCAACCGTAATCAATAAGAGGAATAGAGACCAAACTGTGCGAATGAAATTGAACCGTTTGGAAGAGAATGATATGCCAAACGCTGGGCTGCACGCTTAGGCTTCTCTGGGATGGATGTAGACGTAGAGAAGTCCAGAATTTGAAGCAGCGTGTGCTAGGTGAAAGAAAGTTTGCTCAGATCCTAGGGAAAATAAAGACGCCGAGTCTGTGTCCATCTAGACTGTTCGCAGGGGCGAGGATTGCGATCGATGAGCAGGCTTTACCATACACATCTGAATGGGGCAACGTCCGTCCCTAAACTTCCTCCTACCTTCCCTGATAAATGTGGATGAATTTCTTGCCCCGTGCGGCTCAGGGCAAAAGGTCGGTGTGGTTTCCAGATTGAACGAAGTTTGCGAAGCTGTCGACAAGCTCGCTCCAAAGTCCAGCGTTGAAGCAAAGGATTCTGCGGACGTGAACATTCCAGTGAAAAGCGCCATATGTTTGCTCTGGACCGTGCTAACTTGGCATGGGCAGAAGGAATGGGCCATCTAGTTAGAGTTGATGAGACCAAAGGAAAGCTAGAAAATTTCTAAATTGTCTAGTCATCTGAAAAGCTGACAACGGTGGAGACTGTCAAAAAAAGCGAACAGTGAAGAACACCAATATTTCTTCTCGCTATCATGAGATCAACATGATAGAAAGCTCCCTTCAACATTTTCGCCATCAAGAGCTGTGAACTCCCAACAGTGCTAGTTCCTTCAAATATTTTATTCCCTCGTCAGTAGAGGTTATCGCCGTACGTATGCCGTTGCCGAGCTCTAGCTTCTTCAAAGATTTCCACGCTCCCTGCATCTTCTGCTCATGCAAGAGAAAAATCCCACAAAGGCCAAATATTTGGCTGATGTCAGTAGTGTTATCGATCATTGGGAACTGTTGGGTGGACCGGGCCAACAAAGTATTGACAGCCATACAAGCGAGAACATTTGGGTCGCTGTTTTGAGAAAAGATGAGATTGGCAGCATCTTCACCAAGGGTTTCCTCTGTTTGACGATAAACCTGGTCGTGCGTGAGTCCACAATTTGCTATCTCCCTTTCCCACAACAGCGTTTCGATTGGAGAGGCCGAGAGATCTTCGAAAATTGTTCGAAGTTTCTCGTGATATTGCAGCAGAAAATACGTTTCGTTAGGTTGATCCCAAACAGTCACTCGTTTCAACTGAGGATATTTTGTGCGCTCAAGAAACGGTTCCATTAAAGTCACGATAAAATGATAAACTTCCAGTTCTTGTAACGTACCAAAGCATAAGCGCATGATGCTGAGGACCGCCGTCCAGTCCATACATCTCTCTTTCATTCGCCAGTGAGATTGCGAGCTCCGAATATGCAGTTTTCGGATGTTTCCGACAGCAGGCAGAGGAGGGAAAAATTGCAACAGAGCTGGAATCACAAGGGTCAGATCATCTATGACACTCAATCGGTCCAAGATGCAGTTCCCATGTGGCAACAAGCCCCCGAAAGCATTGGGCTCATATAGGCCCCCAAAATAGTCAGTCCAGAGCTCTACCGCACGTATCTTGGGGTTCGGGATCACTCTTTTGAGAGCAAAGAGTGCCCTATCACGATCTTGTGGGAAAGAAAATGCATCGTTATCGAAAACCTGAATCTTCAGCATGATCGGTTGTTGGGATAAACGCACAAGCGAGAAGAGGTGTTCGAAGGAAGCTCCTAGGAAGCGTTGGCCTACATCATTGATGTATTGGCGCGAATAACGATTGGAAGGTGGACTATTTCTGACTTGGAAACATAAACATTCCAACGAAGGAGCACGAAGAAGAAGTTCCTGCAGGGAGTCGGCCAAGTAAACAAACTGACTCAGTATCGGAAGTTGGTCGTATGACTGCCTGAGTAGTTCCTCTCCGACACAAGATAAAGCTTCGCGGCAAACTTCTTCCTGAATGGAAATATTGATAGTCCTCGTTCGCAAAAACCAGCTAGTGGGAAATTCTTTCACTTGCTTCTCGGGCTTGCAACCTATGGAGAGAAAAATGGTTTGAAAAAGGTAAGGCATCGTATGTGCCCGCAATTCGTGACAGACCAGGCTGAGTGAATGAAGGGCAAGGCAATCGTACGTGTTGTCAGAAGCGAGAATTTCCAAGATAGCATCTCTGAGTTCTGCAGGAAGAGAGCGAAAAGGGAAGATATTGGAATCCATAGCTGTGCAGGCATATGTCAGTATGGACTCGCGGGGTTGTGACCAACAGGGGCACCATCCTATGCAGCCTGTCAGGCTCAGACCCTCAGATTTTAGTATCAATCGGATTCCCAGCGGTTGGTGATGGATAGGTACTGAAGTCGAGTCAGACTTAGGTTCAAGTGCAACTGAGCAGTGCTGCGCAATGAGAAGCAGCTGCTTTAACGATTTCAATAAACTTTGATCAAGTGATATGTTGTCAAAGCCTGTTGTGACTGCACAAGTGAACCGAAAACATTCACTTTGACCCTTTCCATTCAGCGCCTCCTTCAAACTCCAGGTTTAAGCACTATGAACTCCCCTTCCTTCTTCCCAATCTTCTTCACATAATCTACCAACTTGGCACCGTGTGCATTGTACCTTCCAATGAATTTCTGCATCAAATCCCTCAGTTTAGCTGGATCATTCTGCTTGATCCACGCGAGCGTTTCAGCCTCCAACTCAGCCAAAGTCTGCTTCGGAAACGCCTCATCCGACGCCGACCTCTCTTTCTTCCTCCTCTTCTCCCTCCCGGACGACTCCCCACTCTCCGACCTTCGCTTCCTATTCTCCATCGTCATGCCCGAGGCGGCGACGGAGGAAGAGGAGGAGGTGGTCGACGCGGCAGGCGATCGATCTCTCTCCGCCCTTTTGGACGGATCGAGCGCTCGTCGAGCCACGAGGGCGCTGCCCGCTCCGGATGGTGAGTGTGGTCGAGGAGTGTTGGCGTGCGAGCTGGGAGTGTTGGGACGTTGCGGGTGCGCGTTGGACGCGGACGTGGCTATAGTTGGGGTCGTGGACCTCGAGGTGCGTGTGGATGTGGAAGAGGGGAGACGGGCAGAGGGAGGCGGAGGACGTGGAACATTCGGATCAGGGCGTGGGAGGGCAGCCCGCTCCTTCTCTCTTTGTTCGCGCTCGCGATCGCGATCTCGTTTCTCTCGATCTGAGCGATCCTTCTCTTTCTCCTTTTCCTTTCCTTTGTCTTTATCTTTCTCTTCTTCCGTGTCTGAGGACGATTCATCCTTCATCATCATCAGAAAGATCAGCGCATGAAAGGATAGAAGAGAGAGAGGGAGGGTGACGTACGTCGAGGAAAGGATTGTGGAATCTCTCCTCGTCATCACTGTCATACTCCTCGTTCTCCTTCTTCAACTTCTTCCTCAACTTCCTCGCCTCCTTCCCCTTCCCCTTCTTCTTCTCCTCCCCCTCTTCCTCACTAAACAACATCTCATGTTCACCAGTCCTCTCTCCCAATCTATCCCTCCTCAACTTTTCCTCCGCCTGCCTCCTCTCCTCTTCATCAAGTGCATCAGCATCCACCTCCATCCCCCCCTCCTCATCATCCGACACCTCATCCTCCCACGCCATCTCATCCCAGTCCCCTTCCATCCCACTATCCCCACCTTTCCTCCCACCGCCTCCGTCTCCAAACCCGTCCAGCCCAACATCCGCCTTCCGCTCCCCGACCACGTGTCGAAGCTTCCGATTCGCCAATGGCTTTGACTCCTCTCTTTGGGCCGCAGAGAGCTCAGAGAGCTTAGACAGCATCTGTCCCTGTCGAGCTGGCGTCTTCGATCGGGAGGAGGGAAAGGGCTTGATGTCCCTGTCTGTGGAGAGCCCGGTCGAAGGACCGCTGCCTGTGGTGTTGGTGGAGATGGGTTGTTTGGGACGGGAAGAGATCCAGGTGTCGGTCGCGCGTTGTTTGGACCTATTCTGAAACTATGCACACCGAATGAAGATAATGTTGAAGAACGATGACTTTGAAAGAGAGGAAGAACACACCTCCTCCTCGATCTCTTCTCCCGTCTTGCCACCTCCCACCCTCTTCGTGAACCTATAGAACCCATGAACAGGGAACACTTTGAATCCTCCAGCCGCTTCTCCCTCTTTTGCCTTCTCCAACACCAACAAAACATGTCCGCTCCCTGCGTCGATGGCAGACGAGGGAGGTCTCCATCCCGAATTGATCCCTCCCTTCCCTCCCCCTCCACTGCTGCCACCATTACCCCCTGAGACATTACCAGGGGTAGAGGCTCCGATGCCTGGGAGGAGGGAAGAGTTGGGGACGCCTTCGAGGACACCTTCCCAGCGCTGTTGAGGGACGGATGAGTCCTCAAGGATCCAAGATTTGCTCTCTTGTTTGGAGAGAGACCAGGCGTCTTCGGAGGTGACGTGCACCCTCCTCGTCTTCTTCTTGAAATACCTCTTCTTCAATTCATTCTTCGCCCTCTCCTTCGCCGCTTCTGCTCCGTCCCCTCCTCCTCCAATCCCCACTTCGGAAGGCACATCCGATTTGAATTCCTCCTTTTTGACAGCCTCTCCTCCACCCGCTCCTCCATTCTCCTTAGCGACCCTCCTCCTCTCCCTCTCCTCCTCCAACTTCTTCGCAAACCTCTCCTCCCTAACCCTGACCACCCTCAAATCCTTCCTATTCAACTTGATAGGCCGCGCAAAGCTCCCCTCATCCTCCAACCTCACCACCTCGCTCTCCCTCAACCCCTTCGTACTCCCCTGTCCCAACCTCATCACGTTAATCTTGAGCGCACCACCCGACGCCGGCGGAGCGATCGACTTGAGTGTAAAATAATGGTATTGCGACGCATCCTCCTCCTCATTCGCGGACGGATCAGCTTTGATGGGAGACCCTCCGCCCGCGCGGTTGGTAGAGGAGAGGTTGGGGTTGGGAGTGAAGGTGCGAGGGGCGGGTGAGCCGGATTTGATCTTGCTGCTCGCCTCTTCCGCCTTGATACCGGCGACGTTCTGTCCCTTTGGAGGACCGAAACCGCGAGGGATGAATACGGGCATCTTCTTCGCGTTTTCCTCGTTTTCTTTTGTGTCACGTTCCGTTCGCTCGATGAGTCGCTTTGAGTGTGGCGTCAAAGCGTGCCTTTATGGTTTTAGATACGCTTGGCTTCTTGGGAGTCCGAGAGAGAACGAGGCAGAGACCTACGGAGGGACGAGTTGGCGGTGGGAAGGAGTGATGTTGGTCGTCTTTGGCTTTGTTCTGAAAGGAACGGCGGGAATGGTCTGGGGAGCCGAACTTCGGTTTTGTTTCCAGCCGCCTCCCTGACTCTTCGTCTTGGCATTGGGCAGACATGTCATGTCTTCAGGTCTTCAGCAGTATTCATGATATAGCTATAGCTATACAGAGAGTCAACAGAAAGAGAGTATGAAAAGGCGTGCACAATGATGGTGATGGTACAATTATAGTCCTATGTATCAAAGCTCTCTCTAGGAAGACAGCGACTGAAATCCAAATCCAATCCGAACGAAAATGTTCAACGTCCAACAATACTTGAAGAATGTCAATGTCAACGAAAGATGATGGTGCCGAGTCCAGTCCACAAGACAGTGGATGTTGAGATTGAGAAGAAACAAGTCGAAAGAAAAATGTATGTACGTTGAACTTTTTAAACTCCCACCTATCGAACCAGCTCTCCGGTCTAATAAGAACGAAACCCGCTCTCATCCTTCCTATCCATATCCCCACTCCCCCGCGCCCATCCGACTCCACCACCATCCTCGACCGCCAACTGACGCTGACTAGTCGAAGCCTTCATCCCAGCCAGGGAAGAACCATACATCTCGCTCTCCGCGCTCCTCTGCGTCGAAGTGGACGGATAAGGTCGATGACCGCTCCCCGCGGCCAACAATCCAGCCTGCGAACCCATCGTCGCCTCGCTCGCCGTCCTGTGGTTCTTCGGCCTTCCTTCCTTCCCACCAGCGCCTACGGCGCTGGACCCGTCTCCCTGCTCGTCGCCCCCGTCTGGAAACCGGACTTCGTTTCGGAGCCCGCTGCTCTTTGAGAACGAACGCTCGTGCCCGACCCCGACCCCGGGTGGAGCGGGAAGGTCGCTGCTGTTTCGGGCGAGGAAGGAGTTGCGATCGTACATCCCGCTCTCTCTTAGTGCTATTATCTCTCCTTCTGCGGCGTTGAAGACGGTATCGTATTGTTTGTGCGCTTCTCGTTGGTCGAGGGAATAGGTGCGGGATTTGAGGATGAAGTATAACTGTCGTCAGCGTAATTTCAGTCCTGATGCTGATGCTATGATATGAGGGGAAGGAGGGACGAACTTCTGTTAGGCCGACTACGACCCATAAGAATGCCATGACGCCAACTTGAACCCACGTCCACACCTTACAAATCGTCTCTCCCGTCTGATCATTCGCATTGAAGCCCTGGACGGTGGTTGAAGAATTGCCAGACGTCTGTTCCGAGAATTGTTTTGAGCAAGAATCGACCGCGTCGGAATGGTTGGTGATGGAGACGATGATCCATATGAGGGCGATGAGGAAGGTGAGCGCGACCAGGCCGGAGTTGACCCATGTGCTGCGTCGTTCGGAAACCGAAAAGTAAAGTCAACAGCTGTCTTTGTGTTCAGGAGAAAGGGAGGAGACGGACTATTTTCGAAAGATTGCAGGTTTTTCTTTGAAGACTCCAAAGAACCCTGCTGCCTGCGTGAGGCCGACGAGGATGGCGCAGATGCCGAAGAGATAGGATCCGAAGGAAGGGATGGAAACGGATACGACTGTTCGCGAGGCAACAACGGCAGCAGCGTTATCAGCACAATATCCCAAAGCGATCCACCAAAGCCACAACGACAGCCATGGAATGAGGAGAGGTATGAAGACGCACTCGACGGCGCAGCGAAAGCCAAGGCTCCAACCGTGATCCCAATGACTGCGAACTGGACGAGAATGGCATATATCCCCCAATTGAATAATGGAACTGCCCAACAGACGTAGGCGGATTTGAGAATCCTCATGCTGTCTATCTACCTGACCTCGTCACGAACAAACCAAAGCAAAGTGGCCTCTCAGCACGTTCCAAAGCCGTTCGGAGCGGTTGGGGTGGTGAGGTCGCAGTCTGACCCTGGAAAATGAAGGTCTGGATGGAGCCTAGCACATAGAGGTGGGAGAGGATGTTGTGGATGTTGTGCTTGGTGGTCGAATTGTTCTGGGCGTCGTTGGTGCCGCACCAGACTACGATTGCACGTGTATCCAGCACGGTAACAACACCGCGTATGTCCACACAACCACGCAACCTAATCAGATTGCGATCTCAAGAAACAAAACGAGAACATCAACCAAAGACATTTTTAGGAGCCAGGCAACACTTGGACTCTTCTTGGAGCAGGGTGATTAGCGGAAGAGGTGAAGGAGCATTGGATTGGGAGGCGGCCGGTTTGGAGAGGTTATTATCAGTAGGCGGTAGAACGGAATCGCCGGATATCGATTGCGATTGCCTCGATTCGATAATTTCACCATCGACACGCCACCATCACGATTTCTCTGATTTCTAATAAACGAAACAACCATCTCCCCCATCACCACCTCCTCTGCCACCAAATCCCATGGTCTCCGATCCACTCCCAGAGGTATCCAACAACGAGCTGGAAGCAGCTCTCCAGAGCATATCCGTCACTCCCTACGTGCTGTCCAATTGGGCACGCACCTTTCGTTGTCTCCCCGAACGCGTTTTCAGGCCGAAAAACGTGGACGATGTGCGGCGTATCCTGTTGTGGTGTAAGAGGGAAGGGAGGGAAGTGAGAGTGAGAGGAGCTGCGCACTCGCCGAGCGATCTGGGAATGGTGAGGAGTTTTGATAAGCGGAGAGGAGACCGTGGGAAAGGAGGAGTGGTCGTTGAGATGACTGGCATGAGCTCTCTCGTATCTGTATGTTTTTGCTTTGCTTTTTCATCGCTAGAGACGGAAGTAACTTGATTGTGTATTCCGATAGCAAGACTCGTCTCGCAACACGGTAAGAGTGCAAGGCGGGATGACTATCTCTTCCCTCTCCAGCACTCTCTCCAGCTTATCTCCTCCCCTCGCTCTCTCTTGTCTAGGATCCATATCTGATCAGACCTTGAGTGGAGCCATCTCCACCGCTACACACGGCGCAGGCTGGAACTACGGCTCGCTCTCATCCTACGTTCGCTCTCTCACCGTCGTCCTCGCCGACTCCAACCTCTCAGTCATCCGCTGTTCTGCCACCGAAGAACCAGACCTTTTCTTCGCAAGCTTGTGCGGGCTCGGATGCACAAGCGTGATCGTGGAGGTGGAGATAGAAGTTGAACCTGCATTCAACTTGTGTGAGGAGCTGTGGGAGATGCCGTTCAGCGATTTCGTCGAGAATTTAGAAGAGATATTGAAGAGCGGTGAACATGCAAGGCAGTTTTGGTTCCCACATCTCGGTTTGGTCAAATGTTCTCGACTAAACAGGACCAAGCAACCTCCTTCTCCTCCACCGAGCTTTTCTTCACGGATCCAAACTTATCTCACCTCGAAGTACCACGAAACAGCTCTCGTCATCTCCCGCACGTTCCCCTCAATCCTTCCCTACCACGCATCCCTCATGTACCGCCTACAATCCTCCTCACTCCCTTCCACGAAATCTTTCGACTTTCGCTCGGAGGTATCGCCCGAAAACAAGGTGGATACCTCCATTGGGATATTCAATTACGACATCGGTTCCCCTCAGTACACCTACGAGGGAGCCGTACCAGTCGCTCGTGCGGCCGAGCTATTGAGGGCGATGGGGAGCTGGCTGGAAAAGGAGGAAGGACGACATCATTTTCCTATCGAAGTTAGGGTAGTGGATGAAGACCAAGCATGGCTTGCCCCGACAAATGGAGGTCGGAAGGTGTACGTGGGAATGGTACAATATCGGTTCGTCCATCTGTTCACCTCTCACAATTCCGATTACTCAACACTGAGTTTTAATCGACACGCAGACCATTTGGCCTCGCTGTGCCATACAAACACCTGTTCCGGACATTCGAGTCCCTCCTCCTTTCTCATGAAGGAAGACCGCATTGGGCGAAAGCGCACAATTGCAGCCGGACAATGCTCGAGAAACTATATCCCCGTTTCCATGATTTCCTGCGCGTGAGAGACAGGGCGGACCCCGAGAAAATATTTTGTAATGCGTACATTAGACGACATCTCCTTGGGGAAGTAGGTGAGGAGAATGACATGAGGGTTTTCAAGAAGCACATATAGATTATTGGGTCGTGTGAGCGATTGGTATTTCTTTTTATGTCTTGTCTTGGGTTCTCCTTTGAGAACATCATCAATCAAAATCTTGTCATGTCTCCTGTTTAATAGATAGATCAGAGACATGCCTTGTCCAGACCATATTTTTTCCATTCACAACAGTTGGATGAATTGCGCTTTCGTGTTACTCAATAGACATCAGTTACGGATTATTTTGGGCTGTAATACCTATACCCTTTCGTCCCGATGACAAGGCAGGCGACTTGCGATAGAGAGTGTGATCATGTTTCCACTTGTCACCTCCAACTGACAGTTTCCTTGGGGATGTGAGAAGATGAAAACCCAGTCTGTAAAGGCGGGTCCTGACTGAGCGACGAGCTGTCTAGAAAATATTGCAGGGTTGGTTGCAGCATAAGGCGACATCTATTACTGCCGAGCGGTCTGTATGGAATCTGTAGGGAAGGACCGGTTGGCGCTGTGTGGAAATAGCTGACTTCATCGAAGAATGATAAGTAGGGTCTACGCGTCAATGAGAGTCCGACTAGGTTATCGAGAAATTGTTGACGTTGCACAACTCGGTGATCGGAGCGACTATGTTTGATGAGAAAGGGGCTGGGGCAGAGGAAGGGATCGACCAGAGAATTGAAGCTGAAGGAAGCGCCTTCGTAATGTTGGTGGAGGAAGCATGTCAGAAGGAAAGCAAATTTGAGGTCGAGACAGGTCAATATATGACAGCATTGCCCAAGATCAGATTATCACAGAAGAGGCATTTTAAGATGAAAGACTAACCGGTCTGCGATGGCTTTTATACCATTGCTTAATCCCAAATTCCCAATTTCCGGCAGATCCTAGTCACTACCGATTGACTAACGGATGCGCGTAGAAAGTCCACACCTTTGCTCCTACAAAAATTCATTTGGTTCTCTGCTAGGATCTGATTGTCCCATGGGATGATCATCACTTTGAGGTCCTCAAAAGGACATTCCATTCCACTCTGCACATAGTTGAAGAGGTGCATATCACAAGAGAAAAGTACGATGTTCTTGCTTTGACAACCCAGCACCTTGTCCAGAACATGAAGTGTCTTCCGACCTGGCACACCGAGCCCGTATAAATGAAGGATCGTGAACTTCATCAGTGCGTCAAATATTACGGCACAGTGCTGCGAGGGCTCGTTTCTGAATTCCACACTGAGTGAAATGGGAGGCTGTCTCTCCGCCAACCGTTTGAACAAATTATTCGTGGTCTTCAAATCTTCTAGAAAGCCGCTGGAAATGACGAGGAATCTGAAGTTTTCTTGAAGGAAAGAAGGCTCAAGGCAAGATAAATAGCTTTTTTTGACCTCCTCTTGAGCATCGTGAAGCATTCGAGTATTGTCGAACCACAAGGCATCAGCATCAAGACCGACGTCCGTGTCAATAGAACAAGTTTGCAAGTTCGGGAGCAGACCGTACATCTTGCAATCTTTCATTGCCGTCCCGGAGAGACGCAGCTCTCGGAGCTGCAAATGGTCAGTTAAGTTGGAAAAAAAGCACCCAATCTCTATCCCAAGCTCTAGCGGTCCTTCGTCATTCTCCTGGAAAAGCATGCTCTCTACATTCAGAATTCTGAGGCAATCAGGGAGGTGCACGGGGGTCATATTCCTTCGTTGGAAGTCTGCCTGGAGGCTGAATACGTCGAGATGGCAGCAGGCAGTGAGGAGGTCATTGACTAGTTTGAAATCCGGCTTCCGAACTCGTCGCAGGGTTATATTGCGCAGCTTTGAGCAAGAAGGCAAGAAAGCGTCGAATATCGTTTCATTGTAGGTCCACAATTGAAGCCTGAGTGTTTCTAGATTCTCAAATTTTACTGTTGACATTGCATTTGTCCAATCTAATGACGAGTTGAGCGCGATATCCCGAAGCACACAACAGTCTTGAAGGCTGGGGAAGAAGTCTTCCGATTGGACTGCAGCAAGTTTGACTTCCAATCTGCTGAGATTAGGAAGACGCGGAATGGTATACGTCAGTATCCCTTGTGATTCGGTGCTCAAAATGAGAGTTTGAAGATCTGGAAGCAACGTGAGTAGCCTGCAGGCAAAATCTGAACCATCCGCCTCGACGCATTTGACTTGAAGCCTTCTCTGCGGGCTGGAAGCTAACATCCCCATAAGCTTCTCGCCTTTCTCCAGGTCCAGGTGCACAGGTATGGAGATCCATGACAGCAGACGGCCTGAGATTTCGGCGGACCACCTCTTGTTGACTTGAGCGAGAGAAGCGAAGTGACTGTGTTCGTTGACCTGGGGGAAGTTGTAGGACAATATGAGATGAAGGATCTCGGAGGGTATCTTCTCCTCAAAATCAAAGGGCGGATCACCTGCTCCGGTATCGGCGCTTAAGGACATCTTCAACGCTGCTCGTGTGAACAGAGTATCAGTGAATACAACCATAGCGCATTCCTGGAGAGACTTACCAATTAGGCAATGACTACTTATCGAGATCTCAAATTTCAAGAATTGCTAGGGTCGGTTTTTACAGGGTTTGACGCAGTGCGACCTCTACTGTAGATCGCCCAATGTCTGGTAGAAATTGAGATGTTTCGGAGCGGGATTGTGTAAGAGCTCGAGATTGTAAAACAACCTCAGAATCACAGAATGGTCTTCAAAGAATCCAGGAAGTTTTCCGGGAAGGTACGGACTGTATCAGTGTGTCAATATTCAGCTTCAACAATGGACGAGTGGGTAATGAAAGTTGCAGTCATGATATCACTTTGGATCAGAAATCCATCAGCCATCAATTAACAAGATTAAAGAGACGATGTGCCAGGATGTCGGGTCGCCTCTAGGGTAAAACTATCAGGTCTTTCGGCGTTGTGGCCTGGGAGCTCCCCATATAACCAATGACGTTATAGAAAGAAGTTGAAATTGCGACTAAAGAGTTTTGCAAAGGCAAGCATAGAGAGCATTAAGATGTCGTCGAATCTATGGATCACGGTTATGGCGGGAATATGCAAAAAATTGGGAAAGGAACGGGACCTTTGAGCATAACGACATCGTCATTCCATCTCATGTCAAATGTCCAAACGGCATCTTTCCTCACTCCCAACTCATCTACATCCAACTTCATCTTCTGTCCGCCATCATCCTGCCACCAAACTTCATGTGTGCCCCTCCACTCTCGCTTGCGATCATCGAGACGCATCTCTCCCCATCCTGGATCTGCAGAACCTGAAAAAGGAGAGTCCAAATCCAATTCGCGCCATTTAAATCCTGCTTGTGAGGCAAGAGAGAAGAAGGAAGATAGTTGCGCTGGTTTCACATATCGACCAGTAGCGATGAGCACGCGTGGTTCAAATCCGTCCGAAGAGGAGGGAACGGCAAGTAACCGCTTGATGACGTTCAGAAGTTGAGGATGTGCATCGGTATACCAAAGTAAATCGGCAGCAATGATAACATCAAAACCTCTGTCTTGTAGGGTTCGAACTTGTTCAATTTCATCCGAGTTCGCCCAGTCTAGACCTCGCGTGATTACTTTTGGCTCTGAAGATATCTTCGAGGGAGATGTATTGGAGGAAACGTTTTCATGAAGAGGCAGCATGATATCAGCACTCGGGTAGTCTGTTATGACTGCTTGCGATGGCCTCGCGGTCGGTGTTTGCAAGAGGTGTAAAGAGGGAAGAGCCGTCCCAGCTCCCAGCTCGAGGACTTTCTCCCAACGAAGAGATAAAGAAACGAAGCATCACCAACGACCCTTTCCATCTTTTTGAAAAAATACGCACCGCTCCGTCCATGGCAAAAGTTAAGAAACCCTTGATCGATCCATTCACACATCAGGAGTGAGGAGTTGAACACTGCGTCTGCTAACAGGGTATGTGCTTTTCCAGCACGCGAAGCAGGGATCACCGATAAGTGAGGGCCATAGTGGAAACTGTGGGGGGTGAAAGGATGTCCGTAGAGGCTGGAAAAGTCGAGGTCGTCCTCTGGTGCTTCTGTTGACATTGGACGCCGCTTTTCAGTCGATGTTCGCCTGTTCGATTGCGGTCAAGAGACGTAGAGACATACAAGCTTTCGAAAGGAGTTACAGTGAGGATAAGAGGATAACAGATGGATTGCTCAGGCTGATCGGAAAAGATGTAACGCGTCGAGGTAGCAGAGCTTGTCTGTATTTGTCCACCAACACCAACCTGCGACGTCATATTTCAGCGCGTGAAAAGCGTGAGAAAAAAAACGACGTCATATCCTGACGTCTTCCTCCTCCTCCCTTCTTATAAAAGCTGTCAGCGCGTCCTCCAAGTCCCAGAACTCAGAACCAAATCCCAAATCTACTTTTTCATTACGAACCAGACCAAACAACAACAAATCTAATCATGTCGAGCGAACAACTCCAAAACAAAGTCAACGAGGCTCAAGTCAAGGCGAACGAGGTGTCTGGGACTGCTCACGCCAAGGCGCAAGAGTTTTCTGGGCAGGCGAAGGCACAGAGCGATACTCTTTATACCCAAGCTGTGAACTTGGCGAGCTCAACTGTGGAGTATGCCAAAGGTGTGTTTCTTATCAACCTGCCCGATATAACACGGGAAGTGTTGATGAGGTTTTCGCGGTGCGCAGGCGTTGCTGGTGTTGGACAGCAGAAAGCGGCTGAAGGCGTGGAGGTCGCGAAGGGTACTGAGGTCCCTGGAACTCAACAGAAGACCCTAGGAGATCTTGTTAATCAAGCACGAGGTTGGTCATTTGACCCTCTTTGCGAATCGTCTGACTGATGATCTTTTGTGCCATCCCAATAGATTTGGCTGGAAACACCCTTCACTCTGCTGAAGGATATGTGAAGCCTGCTCGTCAAGAACTAGCCGACCAAGCGACACGAGGAAGTGAAGCTGCTACGTCAAGTGGTAGTGGATACGTGGATCAGGCACGAAACATCGTTGCCTCTGCTCTCGGGAAGACTGCCGAGTATGTCAATTCTTCCTAGCCGCGTATTGATCAGACTGAATGTTTCCTGCAGCATTGTCTCCCCTCACGGCCCTGGACCAATCGATCACGCCAAAGCAGCTGGCGCCTCAATCTCATCCACTGCCTCCGACGCCGCCAATTCCGCCTCTCAAACCGCCTCTAATGCCGCCGCCTCTGTTTCTCAAACCGCCTCCAACGTTGTTGGCTCCGCACAAGCGACTCTTCAGCAAGGGCTTGATTCCGCCAAATCCACTCTGACTGGTGCTACGAATCAAGCATCCGTTACCGGATCTCAGGCTTACGATTCAGCTGCTTCCACGCTTCAGAACGCTGCTGGAACTGTGAGCGGCGCGGCGATTGGAGTAGGGAAGGCTGTGGATGAGAAGACAGGAGGAAAGATTGGAGAAGTGGGACAGAAGTGGGAGGAGAGCTCGAAGAAGGGAGAAGAATTCGTCGCTGAGAAAAAGACGCAAGCGCAGGCGGATTTGAGTAACCCTCAACCCCTCAGGTTTAGGAGCTTGTTTGATATTTCATTTGTGTGAATATGTGATCGATTTCCGTCTGGAAGCGATTGAATCATTAAACAATTTGTAATAAATGGTATTGTAGAAAGATTCCATGTGTCGCTGAAAGATCTCTCTCAAATTTGTAAGGACACGATTACTATAGAAATGCGGCCCAAACTTCAATTCCCTCCTGTAGCCTCGCCAACACGATGTCGCAGGGGAGCAGAAGGAAGTATATTGACCTTGTACTTTTGATGAATGTGCCAAGAGTAGTGATGTAGAAAGGTATGTATATGTAGCAATGCCTGGAGTAGGTGGATTTTAAACCCTGATTCGTGTGCTAAGTGAGTGTGTTTCACAGTGCCTAGGATTGTTTTAACGGAGATTCGACCATTGAGACGACGGCAGATAGGTGAATAGATATTTCGGCATTGCATGCACAATATGATCAACCCAATTGCTTGAGAAAAATGTCGTACATCTCCAAATCGTCAGCAATCGCAGTAAGCTGGTCCTCATACTCAGGTGGTGAAACCTTGGAGAGGAGGCGCAAATACGTGAGGTCAGGAAACAAGCCTTTCTGGCATGCAGAAACAAGGTATTTGAAACCATCGAGATATCGAGGAGACACTTCCAGTTGTTCAGTGCAACCCAATTCAAAGCTCTGGATGCACTGGGGTAGACTCGAAAACAGTGAATAAGTGTTGTCAAGTATCCAAGGAGACGCCTCAAGGTGGAGGAAGCGAAGATGAGATAATGGAGAGAGTGCGGCGAACAAACTTTCGGTGTGGCTCCAGGAAGAAACAGTCAAGTTGCTTAAGGAGGCTGAAAAGAAAATAATGAACTTTTCCTGGAACTCGTCTTCAGTCTCGATGTCGTCTGCACTTGAATCTGAAAGAGTAAGATATTGAAGGGTTTTCGTACAATTTGAAAACATCGACTCATAGTTCCTGTACAGCCCGATGCAACCGGTCAGTTCAAGCTTTCTGAGTTGAAGGTTGGCCGTAGTGACAAGGTGTAGGGAGCAATCTATTAAAGAAAGATGCCTTAGATCCTTCATCTGTGGTAGGTTTGGGAATGCCTGAAGAATATTTCCCTTCGGGCTGTGAGATTCACACTCGAGGAAAGTCAGGGTCGTAAACTCAGGAAAGCTGAACTTTCTGGTGAGATCCATGTACACCGTCAGTTTGCGAAGAGTGTCTTTCGAAGCCTCGAAGGCTGAAGCGTATGCACCATTCATAGATCGAGCGAAAAGTATCTCCTCAGCATTCCCTGTCAAAGATATCTCCAAGGAAGTAAGCGAGGGAAAAGCAGGCCCTGGATCGAAATTGGCAGAAAGTCGTTCGTGGGACACTCCGTCAGACGTGTTTCCAGGTTCGTCAAGCCCGACCAACTCCTCAGCAGAAAGCTTGAAAGGATGATAGGGTGTTAAAATATCTCCAAGCAAAGCCAACTTGCGAAGTGTCTTGGACTCAAAAATCCATGGAGCGAATTGCCGCAAGTCGAGCTCGAAGGTACCAAACCAGTCAACATGAAGGGAGCGAAGACGAGGTAGAAGTGGTAGGTTAACGTTACTAAAAGTTGCCTCGTTGAACGTCAAGCATTCTAAGTTCTCCGTTTTGTCCAGTATATTTGACAAAATTTCGGCCGCGATCCTCTCAGAGCAGTCGTCCAGGGTCAGGGAGCGAACCAGACCCCCCCTTCTTCCACTTGTGAGGTACTTCAGAAACTGAAGTTGATGGCCGTCCCCTCCATCAATGCATACGTTTCTGAGCTGAGCCTCTGTTGAAACTTGTCGCCAGTGTCGGTTGACGCGTAAGCACCCTTCTCGCACCTGTTGAGGTGAAAAATATGTGTTTTTGAACACCTTGACGAGTGTCATAAGAAGAAGTTCGTCAGGTAGTGAGAAGGTAGCCATCTTAATAACGTAGTCAGCATAAATTTATGTCTAGACGATTGTTCGCTAGTTTCAGTTCCAAGAAACAGCAAAATTTCTTTCAAGATTTTTGCTGAATGTAAGGGGTCTTAAAGGACGACCGCGATATTGCTACAGCTACAAGGGACTTTTGACCTTACCTCAGAACTTCGCCCCTACAAAGTTCCTTCAGCAATTCTCTTCTCCCAGATCGTGTCTTGAGGTGGTCGCCGCAGGGATTGTGGTCTCGAGAATGCTGCGGAAGAACCATTATAAACCTTCTGGCCACACATACAACCTCAACTTGTTAACTTGATCAGACGCAACCATAGTAGTGTTGGCTAATAATTCTTGAACAAAATTCTCTGCGTGCGAACAAGATACATAGCATGCTTGACGGAACACATATTTTCCAAGATACTATGTCACGCCGTAGAATGGTTTGCCTGATCTACCACGAAAGCTCTCCTGACTCCTGATCACACGCAAACAGCTTGTCAGTTTCCTCTGGCTTAAGCTTGTCGATTATTGCCAGCTGCCTTGTCACGCTTTCGAGAGGACTGAGCGGCCCCTACACCAATTGCAAAAGAGTCAGGCTTTCTGCAATCTCCTGAAATAAGATCTCACATCACCACCCATGTCAGTACGAACCCATCCCTACATGACCTTAAGACTAGTTTCAAGCAGAGTATAAAGACGAACTGGATGGATGGCAATCATAGAGAACCCTTCCTTTTTAAACTGAATATCCAGTTTTCTGGCAGCCATATGCAACGCTACAAATGTAAGGCATGAGACAGGTCCTCAAGTGAAAATAACGCGATGAAACGTACCGACTTTCGAAAGCGCATAATCACCATTAGTTCCCGATCCGCCTCCGATATCAGTTGCTTCTACGAGCTTCAGCGATGCGAACACTGAACCGGTGAAGGTGACCTTTTTCTCTTTTCCTTTCCGGAGCAGGGGAATGAAAGCCTTGGTAGTCAATATAGGGCCACTAGTCTGCTGTCAGTAAAGAGGGACTGATGAGGCTAGAAATACATACATCGTGTTGACGCGCACTGCTTCGAGTATGTTAGAGGCCGTCGTATCAGTAAAAGCAGCAGGACCAATGCCTCCGGGGGTAACTCCAGCGCTGAATTACAAGAAATTAGGCTATCAGTCTCCGAGGTAGGAAGGTCCATACTTATTGATTAGCACGTCGATATGACTCGTCATCTTCTGGATCTCCTCGACAGCGTTCTAACAGGTCTCTTAGCCAGGGGCGCCGTTGATTCGATCTTAAAGAGAGCAACGGACCAAAATGCTCCCCTCATCTGCAACATCGGCTGTTACAACTTGCACTCGTCCTTTCCCTAATCCTTCGAGCTTCCGAAGAGCGTTAGACGGATTGCGAGCGAGAGCAAAGACTTTGTTTGTCGTGGAGGAAGAGAGGAGTTCGATCCACGCCAGCCCTATTCCGCGGGACGCACCAGTGACGACAAATACTCGTGACATGTTGATTTGGTTTTTATTCTTGAGGTTGACTGCTTGCTGTTCCACGTCGCTCCTTCTATATCTTTTATACTTGGCCTGCATCAGGACCACAACAAAATGACAAGCATTGTCAGTACCAGATTCCGGCAGATCCGGACACAAAATGGAAGAACTCAACCGCTCGCAGCGTGCCTCTTCAGTGGTGCCTCAAGATTATGCTGCATGAACTCGATCCTACCCGCACTAACAAATAAAGGCGTTAAGCAAGCTCGACGTGGAGTAGGAGGGATCGGTATTACGGCATATCTAGTCGGGAAGGGAGCAGCGGATAGAAGCTAGTATTCTTGCAGGAAGATTTGAAACAAGGAGTGGTACTTGACGATTTTGTCCCCTTCTTACAATTCGGCAGCTCCGACAGCAGCGCCAAGAACGGAGGGAGAAAATTCGAGGTGAACCTAGAGGGGGAAATATGGCAGGAGCAAGCGGCGGGGGCAACGGACAGGAAAAATTTCGGCATGGACTAAAGGGTGACAGAATTCATCAAGATACCGAAAGCATTCACATAAGGGCTACAATAATACAAGTGAATGTATCCGTTGTGAGTGCCTCCAACAACACCGTTACATTTGGCCATGCCGCCATTAAACAAACATGAAACAGGAAGGACAATGGAAGCTCTCGACCGAACACTGAGAGTGATGTTGGAATAAAAAAAGGCTTGAAATATCGAAGAGCCTTGTTATTTGTGGGATGGATGGTTTTTTTCTCTCGTAGCATCCCGCACAGGAATCGGGTCAGAAGACAGACATTGTAAATATCCAGCAAGAATCTTGACCTAGCAGCCTTCATGCACACCAACCATTGCCAAATCCGCTCCAGCCAGATACATAACTGTTTCGCTCAAAGCAACCGCGACTAAATCAGCCTGTCATGGAAGGAGCAGGGCACAAACACAAACGCAACGAACTAAAGACAATCCCATAACCGGAATCAGACCTCACATTCTATATGTCATGCACAAATTGATCAACGCAACCGCTTGAGATAAATGTTGTATGTCGCCAAATCCTCAGCAATCGTAGTAAGCTCATCATCGTACTTAGGTGGTAAATCCATGAAGGTGGTGTGCAGATATTTGAGATCAGAAAACAGTCCATTTCGCCGCGCAGAAGCGAGGTATCTGAAGCCATTAAGATATCAAGGAGCCAGTTCCATCAGGGGGAAATGACAGTCGAATGCAAAGGAGTGAATTGACTGTCGTAAACTTGAAAACAGCAAAGAGGTATTCTCAAGTATCCCAGGAGACACGTGGTAGAGTTGTAGAAAGCGAAGACGAGACAACTGAGAGAGGGTGATTGCCAAACTTTGTTTGTCGACCCAGGAAGAGATGGTCAAGTTGGTCAAGGAGGCTGAAAAGAAAATAGTAAACTTCTGGTGGGACTCGTCTTCAGTCTTGACGTCGTCTGCATATGAACGCGAAAGAGACAGATATTGAGGAGTGTTCGTGCAGTGTGAAAACATAGACTCATAGCTGCTGTACTGACCGCTACAGTCGGACAGTTCAAGTTTTTTAAGTTGAAGGCTGGATGTATTGACCAGGTGCACACAGCAATCGTGCAAAGAAAGATACCTTAATTCCCTCATCTGTGGCAGATTTGGGAAAGTCTCGAGAACATTTCTCTTGGGGTGGGGATTCAAATTCGAGGAAAGTTAGTGCAGTGAATCCCGGAAAGCAGAAGTTTCGATCCAGGATCCAGACACACGGTCAGCTTGCGAATAGTGTATTTCGAACCCTCGAAGGGTGGAGTGCATGGACCGTTCACTGATCGAGCAAAAGCACCTCTTCGGCTTGTAATGTCATAGCTAAGTCCAAGGAAGGTGGAAAGCCCGTCCAATAAGTCGCCAGGTTCGTCAAGACTCAGAATCTCCTCAGTAGAAAGCTTCATAACATGGTGGGGAATTAAAATATCTCCAAGCAAAGCCAAATTGCAAAGTGTCTTGGACTGAAAAATCCATGGAGCGAATTGTCGCATATCAAGCTCAAAAGGACCAAACCAGTCAACATGAATGGAGCGAAGGCGTGGTAGGAACGGTAGGCTAACGTTCCTAAAAGTCGCCTCTTTGAACGTCAAACTTTCTAAGTTCGCCGTTTTCTCCAGTATATTTTGCAAACTTTCAGCCGCCATCTCCTCAGAACATCTCCTGTGATTCTTCAGGGTAAGGGAGCGAACGAGGCGCTTTCTTCCTCCACTTGTGAGGAACGCCAGAAACTGAAGTTGATGCAAGTCCTCTCCATCAATGCATAGGTCGTTGAGGTGAGCCTCTATCGAGACTTTCGCCAGTGTCGGTTGACGCGTAAGCACCCTTCTCGCACCTGCTGCGGTGAGAAATGTGTGTTCTCGAAGACCTTGATAAGTATCATAAGAAGAAGTTCGTCAGGTAGCGAGAAGGTAGCCATTTTCAGTCCAAACAAGACAAGATGGTCAGAATAATGTTATGTCTAGATCAGGGCTTGCTTGTTTCTTTCAAGATGAGATTTGGAGGAGACAGTCACACACCCGGCACCAGACCTCACATGCCTCACATGGCCTCACAATAATTCTGAGAGTTGCAGACACATCAAACAAGAAACAAGCCTCTTCGGGTTATCAATTGGTTCTGTTGGCTGGAAGACAAACAGGAGGCAAACACTGACAACTACTTATTATCGAACCACCACTTCCACTTTCTCCTGCTCGCTGTGCCCCACCGTGACTTTCGAACGACATCCAGCGTTCTGAGCCATTTTTCGTTCCGCAATACTCTCCTTACAAAATGTCTATCATTTCCATACCCTCGGACCACACTCACCATACCTACACACTATGCACGTGCGTCTTCCGTTCTGCTGCTCTGGCACGGGAAAAGAGAGCTAAAATAAGTGCGGTAGACAGTTCTGAAGACTTAGGAGCGAGGAGCGTAAAAGTGAAGCGCAGAGGAAGCGGGAAGAATGAAAGGGGATGGATCAAGGTGTGTTGCCTCGAATAGCGCAGTCAGCCTTTGGGAGAGGGTGTGTTGAAATATGGTGGCTAGACGAGAGAGTTGGTGGAGGACGAAATTGTGTCTTCAGTCATTGTGCGTTCTCTACTTGCTACAGCCTGGTGGAGGTTGAAATTTCGTTGCTGTAGGACGAAGAATCGTCGTTAGCCCTTTGGACGATTCATCGGTACGTTGTACTCCTTTCAAACAGCAAAGTTGGGTTTATAAGTTTGTTACACGACAGGCCAATACGTGGCTGGTACCTTCGTCTTCGGCGTTCGCAGTCCTTGCTGAGTTCAGCACCCCCCTCAAACACCAACAGTTATATCGCTCTTTCACCTTCACGGCAGCAGCCGACCAGCCTTTCCTTCACCATTTCTTCCTCCTCACAAACTAATCAAACGTCATTGCATGGTCACTCAAAATCTCTGTCCCTCACCTCTTCCCTTTCACCTCTTCCGCTCTCTCCGAACCCGTCGCTTCCGATTCAACGCCATGTCTCCTCCTCTCCCTCCACTCCATTACAAAACCCAACTTCTACATTTTCTCCTCCCCAGAACCCAACTATCCTCGTGAATGGGAAGGAAAAGCGTACTCGCTCCTTCATGCTAAGCCCGGAAACCGCCGAACCGCAGGAGGTCTACAAGACCTTCAACCCTTTGAGAGTTGTGAGGGACTTGTGGAATTGGAAGGAGAAGGAGAAAGGACTCAGTTTTGTGATTATGGAAGAGGGAAGGATAATTGGTCGTTTTGAGGATAGACCAAAGTGCGTCTCTTGCTCGCCCTTTCCCATTCCCATTCATCGACAATGGAACACGAATGTTGATGACCCTCTGTTTGTACAAAGGCTCTGGTCAACAACAACAGAGGGAACGTTGTTTCTTGAAGTTCCAGCAATTGAATCCCTAGGTGCAGCAGGGAGGGAAACGGAAGAAGAATCGATGTGGATAGCAGTTTGTATGGCATATCTCGAATTTTTAGAGGATCGGGACGTATGTATTGTTCTTTCATTTTCAATCAGCTTTGTTGACGAACTGTCCGCGTCAGGCATATCATGCTGCGTCTGAAGGCTGAAAGCAACTTGGAGGGATTCACTGACATTTTTTTGGTCCGTTTCACGTTAACGTTCGAGACCTTCACTGTGCATAACATTTCTTGAGTTCAAGTGTAAAACTGATTACAGCAAAAGTAGCATTAATGGTGATCAGTAATGGGATACCCTTGTTTTATTTGACCATCCTTGAATCTTCAAAGAGGAAATTGAAAATGATCATCTGCTGTTCATTTGCCAATCCGACAATATAAATCGAGATCACCTAGATCATTGATCACAACATGTCGACATAAACACGTTCCGTCTCTCCAGTAAACCACCTGACTTCCACCCCTTCATCCCTTAGCTTGTCCATCCACTGTGGCAGGCGCACCCCCTTTTCTACGGGCTCTGATATTGTCATTGTCTTTAAATGTTTCCACCTTCCACCTTGCCTCTGCTGCTCAAGGAAATGGAAAAAAAGATTGAGGCATTCTGCATCGTCACATGCCTCCTCATCACGCTCGTAAAGTGTTGGACATGTGTCGGAAAATGAGATCCATGGCCCGAGTGTCAAGCTAAAAGTGTGAATGGGCGAGGATCCGTAGAATGATAAGAAACCGAGGAGCTCTTGGTGCAGGAAGAAGGATACGGAGGCGCCGATATGTAAGACTTCTAGACTGCTCAAGGAAAGTCCTGGGCATTGTGGTGTAGAATAATCGATCCATATCGAAGAGTCGAAAGTCTTTAATGTTTGTTGGCAGGCTTTGAATAATCCGAGAAGCTCTTTAAATTCGCTACCGTCTTCAGTGTACCTGGAGGGATCGAACTCCTGCAGGACAAGATGCTCCAAGCTAGGAAACACGATGTCGTGGGTATTCATGACAGCCAGGTACTGAGTAATGACATCGAGGCGCCTGAGATGACTGAAAAGGGCAACGCTCGTGATAAATTCGATGTCCACACCTTGAGTTGCTGACATGTCCACCGATAGATAGGTGATTCTGGGTAGGATGCCTGAATCGTAGAGTGTTCGTAGAATGGATCCCACAGGTTGTACATCTTCATCACCAAGCCTTACGGTTCGCAGGCTAAGAGTCGTCAAGTCACACGGTCTAAAACCCTCCACCATTTTGAGGAATTGGTCGTTGAATCCCAGCGTTTCAAATTCCACCTCGCAGTCAAACTCGAAAGCAAAGCGATCAAATTGAAGGGAAATTGGACGTAGTTGCCGTAAAATATCTGCAAAGTATGCAAACGTCACCTCCAAGAGGTGACGCGGTTCAAGATTGTGATTGGAATCGCTATTCGCACCACTTGGAACTTGCAGGTGAAAAGTAATAGACCTTGCATGATCGAGACATCGTTGTGGTAAAGACGGCTTCGTTTCGACTTCATCTAAACGGTCTAGGAGGAATGAGTTTGAGATTTGAAGGTTCCTGAATAAAAGAGGAGCAGCAAGCTGTCGGAGATGCTTGCACACCATTGAGATATTTTTGAGTGAAGTGCATTCGGCATGTCCCACTTCTTCTTGTGGTAGAGGTTTGCGGATGAAGCGCTCTAGCACAAGCAACCGTATGTCGATGGGAAGGCGCAGAAAGTCGACACTAGCTTTTTCATGGCTGAGAGATTGCTCAGATGTTGGAATCTTCTCCGCCATTGGGTCTTGGGATAGGTAGGCTACTGAGTGTAGCAGGACACTTACTAGCAACGACAAAGTCAACATCACTTCTCGAAAAGATTTCAACCTACTACAAATGAGGGCAGCTCAGGTCAACGAAATCAAAAATTTGTTCGTCGTCGAGTCAACGTTTCAACCCTCGCGGTAGCTTGAACAGTTCGAACCCACAATCCAAGGAGCCAAGGAGCCAACCCAAACTTGCATTTTGAGTCATTCTAGCGAGAACCTTAGTGGTCTTTGCTTCGTGACGCGACGTCTGTGCGGCTGGCTCACAGTAACCTTGTCCCAATGAGTGTTAAAAGTGTGAATTGAATAGTACTGCATGCTGAGCAAAGATGTCAATGAACGTTAATAAACAATAAACCATAACCTTACTCCTGGGTAACCATAATATGTGCCATTACCTCATCAATCATCAATTGGATTGCAACAAAAATTATACACGTGCAATGTATGCGAAACAAAAACATTAGGATCATCTGAAAGGTTTCAGATAGAATTCCGTCTAACACTCTTCCCTCTCTTTCCCTCCCTCTTCCCTGCCTCGCTCGCTAACCCATCAGGGAGTTTACCTTCCTTTTCCCATTCGTCAAACATCTCCCTAGTCGCCGAATAACCAATGTCATGGATTTCTTGGAAGCGCTTGAACTCGAGTGTTCCAAAGTTTGTCACCTATTCTCGCACTTTCAGTCTCGGTGGTGTGCAAGAGTGAGTAAGACGCACAGGCATTCGCATGTACAACACTCCGGGTGTCACTTTCGCTTCTTCGAGCGTTTTCACGCTCGATACGCTGAGAAAACAAAACCCCATATTAGATCTGCGGCCTGAGGTCTCAAATCATGAACAGGACGCACTACGTCAGCCTAGCTTGAATTTCCGTCAAACTTGGAATCTGTCTCGTTTGACTCCAAGGATTCCAGCGGTTCAGAAGTATCCACCACCCCGAAACTGTTTCGCCGTACTCCCTAGGTGATGTGTCATCGATCGACCCCACGTCTACCGCAAATATAGATTGAGCGCCTTTGGATAGCATTGTTGCAACCTTCATTCAAGTATTCAGATGTGAAAGAGAAGGAATAGAAAGCAAACAGGCAAATTGTCAACGTAGCCTCCATCGACCAGCATGTTTCCTTCAGAGCATAGCGGAGGAAGCATGCCTGCCAATGACATCGAGGCTCGAATGTAGCGCCACGCGTAACCACTGAGAAACGGGATTAACTCGACAGATGATGCAGTGACGAAGCGCACCTAGTATGAATCTGCATTCTAGACCAGGTGATGTTTGTAGTATTGCAGAAGTAGGGGATCCACATGTCCTTCTCAGTGGGTTAGTGAATATGCCCCCGTAAGTCACGAGACGAGCTCACCTCTATTTGAACGTCATAAAACTCCTTGTATATTCCACGATTAAACTCGTGTCCTGCTCTAACAGTCATGCTACATCTCCTAGTAAATGCTGTAAGGGACTTTACCAGTTGTGTACGCTGTAAAGGGGTAGGTCACGTCAGTCAGTATTCTCCACAACGTAGACATCCTCCCAGAGAATCGCTTGAGTCTGCCGTGTGTTGAGAGTAGATGTCCATTGCGCGCATAGAGGCCTCCAACAAAAGCGCCGATACTTGTGCCTCCTACCTGTCAGGGATTTAGCATCAGGACGGGTCAGAAGTGGATTAAGGTTACCAGATCAACGGGGATATTCCTTTCGCTCAGTGCTTTTAAAACACCCATATGAGCTATTCCTCTTGCACCTCCTCCACCCAATACCAATCCGATGGACTTCCCACATAGTCTCCTGGCAAGACGAGCGAAGTCGCTCATGTGAGGGGGTAGGGAGTTTGTAACCGAAGGAGGCTCGATGCCTTGAAACTTGTTGATTCGAGACTGAACCTTAGCCCGTAGATTTCGGAGCGCTGGCAACTGCTGGGTCGTATCCGGATGTAGGTTATGCGCTTGATGCAATCGGCTGCTTGGCATCTCAACATGGTGATGAGCGTGGATCCAGGGTCGGTTCTAGCCCAAAGACAGTTTAGGGAAGTGAAGCGCTACAAACCATCGAGCATACCTTCAGCCAAAGACGTGTCGATCCTGGTAACACTTCTCGTTCAGGATGCAGGAGAACTAGTTCTTTGCGAGCTGTGGTCTTCATGGTGACTAGAAACTTCTCATATTCACCGAGCTCAGGCTCTCGTGTAGCATCAGCGATGACGAAGACGCAGTCAGCCTGGGGCATCGTTAGAGTAATTCAGATGTCAAGGAGTTACAAACTTGACGAATGCAAGTTTGAGTCCAGGGAGAATTGACAGGCGAATCAGCGACATAGAGTACCATCCGCGATCTGGCTTCCGTCTCAGAAAGCCAACCTGCTAACTTCAGCTTGCCCATAGGCCGGAAGGCGTGCTTTCCCATCACCGTCATCACTGTTGCTTGGTTCAGGTACGCTGTTGGCGCTCCGATGTCTTCCAAAGCAGTCAGCAAGCGGTGGGCGAACTCAGCAACAGGAACGTGGCGGTTTGCAGGAACGAGGGCAACGGTCTGACCTCATTTCAGCGACCTGAAACGCTGAGGTTCAGTACGCACCTTCAGGTTGACATTGGGTTTTCCATAACCTGCGTCTTTAAGGTTGTCGAGCCCTTTCCTCTTCAATTCAATCTCAGATCGCACGCGAGAGGCGATGATTCGGGTAATCTGGACGGTCACAGCAGGATGGCGAACAGAAATGGCGTTGAAAAGTGTCATCGGCATCCTTGCCAGTTCAGAGTCTCGAATAGCGTGCAGGGTAGATGGTCGTTCGCTGGCCGTAATACAGTCGAGTTCTCCTACGCTTTCACCAACACCGTACTCCCCAAGAATTTCTACGCCGCCGTCCTTCTTCTCTTCAATAGATCGTAAACGTCCGTTTATAACAACGTAGAAAGAATCTGCTTTCTCCCCCTGCCGATACAGTACCTGACCCAAAACAGCAATCAGATCAATTCACTCAAAATCGTGCTTCACGTACTTGACCGGCATTGACTTGTACCCAGTCAAGCGCAGAATCGATATGAAGAACTGAAACAAATGAGTACAGACAGCCAAACAACCATTTGCCTTACCTAATGGTGAAAGCAAACTGATCAATCTCTTCGCAAGTGTAAGTAGGACAATAGGTTGTCGATCCATGATCTTCTCCAGAGAACTCAAGGGTAGGTGCCCAACGTAAGCGTCTGTCCTCGCCGTTATATCCACATAGCTGGGAAATCCTGAAAGACTCGAGAGATACCCAGCAATACCTCCAGGCTTGACGCTGAAGAGAGGTTTAGGTTTCTCTGGCTTCGCGATTGGTGGTTCGTCGTCTTCGTCATCGGTGGAAGCCCATGTTGCTTGACGAAGAGTTGCTGTTCGATTAGGATCGTTGCGCCTCATGGTGCTTCGCCTTGAGGCAGCTTGAGAGGGCAGAGGAACTGTAGGCCTGGAAGGAGTGAAGGTTTCTTTTTTGATGTTACTGGCAATCTCGTCCTCCGCTATCGATATGTCAATGAGGCCATCGATGACAAAGTAGAGTCCTGATCGTTCTCCTGCTTTTACGAGGACGCTGTCTTGGGGAAAAAAGAGAATTTCGATCTCGTTCTCCAATTCTGGCGGGGTCATGCCAGCCATCGAAGAACCGGTCATCGTTGACTCTTCATCGAACGCTTGATTGCCGAGGAAGGAAAGAGAGCCGAAGCTGGAGTTGAACATGGCGCGCTGAAACGGGGAACTATCCATAGGTGCTAGGTTAGGAGATCCGTCCACAGATGGCGGAGGACTGATCGGGCTCTGAAAAAGACCTATAGACTTTGAGATGCATTCCATGATGTTCTGGCGCAAGTCGATATCCAACGCTGCTACGCTCCCAAAATTCACGGTAGACCTTCGGCTGGTCCCCATTCCAGGTCGCGATTTCGATTCCGAATAGCTGGCCGGAGACGCAACCTCTCTCTCTCCAGAAATGTGTGACATCGAGGTCACGCTGCTTGCATTGCGCAGCCTCGCCTTCTTCGTTTCAGGAGACGAAGCAGAAGACGAACTGAGCCTGCTAGACTTGGCAGAAGGTGGTATTGATCCTCGAGGTCGAAGTTTGAACGCTTCAGATGGTCTAACTGACTCCCACATCGGCATTCCCAGCTCCGGGCGTTCATAGGGAGTGGTAACGCTGAGGCCAAGAGCGAAGTAGTCGTCCTTAGACTCCTTATGCCCTTTATCTATCCCTCTTTTCTCCGGAAGGAACCGTTGCCGTAACCTTTGAAGACCTCCAGATTCGTAGAAGCTATCAGGTAAAGGATAACACGCTAATTCGTTGATGGCTTTCTCCGCACGGATGACCTCTTTCGTCAATCCCAGGTACTTATGAGCCGTTAAGAAGGTAACGCGCTGAAGTCGGGTAAGAATGACTACGTCACGAAACCTTTTTTCAGCATTTCGATGTCAAAAGAAGTGTGGGCGAACCTTGGACAATGTGCGCAGACGCATTTGGGAACTTTTTCGTGAGCCTTCTAAAGGCCTCAGCCGGAATAACGGCGAGAGTGGTATCTACGGTTGCGCGAGCGATCGTCGCCTCCTTCCTATGTTCATACCTCCTCTCCATCCTCTCATATCCCCCATTCGACTCCCTTCTTGTCGACGGTGCCGAATGCGTTCTTCCCGGCGTTGGAGGGTCAGATGCTACGGCATTGGCCGCTTCATCCCGGTTCTCAGACTCTGGAGGGACAATGTTGAACGGTCCACCTGGGATGGCAGTTTCATCTGACGCTAGAGAAGAGAGGGAAGATTTGTTCTTCACTTGATGAAGCGGAGAGGGCTTAGTGTGGTAACGAAGGTTAGGGGGCAGAAGGAGAGATGAGGGGGAAGGTGGTGAGGTTTTCGAACCGTCGAGATGCATGGGTACGACGTCACCGTTTAGACCTTCTCTTTTGGAGCGTCGTCTGTTGTGCAATGGACTCGCTGCTGATCGATGTGGCGGATGGGTATTGAATCCCTCCGAATTGGCTCTCTCTCTCCTCCTCGCCATCTCGATTACATCTTCAGCGTCAGCCGCCGACCTTCTTCTCCACTGGGGGTCTCCAGATCCGAAGTGATCGTAGTCCTCATCATACCTCAACTTGACCTCTTCAGTGAAAAGGGACAAAATAGTGAACAAGGAGCTGAGTGTTCCCCCGCTCTTTACTTCGTTGATAAGCTGAAACCCATTACCCTCTTCTTCGTCATCAAATGGATTCACGCTCTGAGATCCAGTCAAGTCAGTCTGTGCGAAAACTTGGACATTCCCGTCGACGACGATGTAGAATGATTTGTCGCTGTCCAACGAGAGCGTATCGCCAGCAACAAGCCGACGTGTTTGAAGATGACGTGCCAGCTCGTGAAACACCTGCAAAGAGTTCAGCTATGGCTCAAATGCAAAGGAGGTATTTACTGGTTTCTCTAGGTAACCGAAGACACGGATTGCTGATACTGTAACACAGATAATGATCAGCAAAACCGAAGCGGGGAAAACTGAAGAGAAGTGGTTGAACTATCCTCTGGTCAAGGCCATCTGGCCTCTCCAGTGAAAGATTTTCTGAAAACGTTTTTGTCGCCTTCTGAAAATAACAACGTGGAAGACAGCGAAATCTTTCAGTTATGCAAGGAATCCAGCAGGTGAAAGATTGAGACATGATGGTCACTTAGAGCACGATCCAAAATGTGAAGAAGCAAACTGCATATTATTGACGAAACACACGCAGGACATCGCACAAGAGCTTCCAGACAAACCACAATAGCGACGGACCACTCATGGACGTCTACGAGGTAGAACGCCAAAAAGAGTTTTGAAAGACCAGAATCATTTCTTTCACTCTAGCTTTCCTCATTTCACACATAATGAGCCAATCTGAGCACTCGACGGTGTGTCGGCATGTGTTAGATATCATACCATTGCTCTTGGCTGAAAGTTCATTCTTTCCAACTTGACGCAGGGCAAGCTAGTATTTCCTGGGATACATAATTAGGACCGTTACAACACAGCTTCCTCTGGTTGCGAGCTAAACAAGGCTGAGATTGTGAATAGAGCTTTAGCATCTGCTTCTTTATGGTAACAAATGTTATCCTCGCACCATCATGTGGCTGCTGCACATTTGTTTTTTAACCTTCGTCTCACACCTGTTCCATCCACAGCAACAAAGTGACGAAAACTCACGAAACTCGTCCAAATAGCCCCTTAATCCCTCCACACCACCTCTCCATTCCTCTCCTCCAACCGCATCAGGATGTAAATCAAATCCCTCTCCCTTCTCCAGAGGCTTCTCCTTGAGCTCCGTATACTTGTTGAGATACTTGATCTTGAACCAATAGGTGCCCACGGTGACGAGGATGATGAACAGTAACAGGAGTCGTGGGAATGTGAGACGGTAGGTGAAGGTGAAAGATACGAGGATGATGAACAGTAACAGGAGTCGTGGGAATGTGAGACGGTAGGTGAAGGTGAAAGAGTAGTGGAGGATCTTGAAGACTATCGAGGAGAGGATGCGGGATAGGGAGAGTAGGAGGTAAAGGGGGAATGTTACGATCCACATCTTGCTTCAGTCGGCCTAGATGAATCTAAAGACCTCCCTTTCCGCCCAGAAAATGAGGTGAGGTTTGTGCACTCTCGTGGCTTGAGTGTCGAGCTGCCTCAAGGCTCAGGTGGACTTAAACACTTGAAACTGGATAGAAAAGTGATGCAAGAGGTCGAATATGAACAAACCTAATCTTTCTACGCTTTGGGATTCGGATTATCAACCCGAACCTAAATCGGAAGCAACTCAGCCAACCAAATCCACGGGATTCTTGTTCGATAGCCCCTTTCCCGCTTTTCCCATACCATCACAGAGCGGGAATGAAGATGTACTCGAAGCTCAGAAGATGTCTCTCACTGAAACGAAAGAAACGACGACGTCTGACACTCTCTAACCGCACACTCGTTTACTCGCTTGGACACTTTCAGTTGCGATTACGAGCAGCTGGTGTGAAGGACGGGTGTGATATTGCTGCTTTGTAATGGCACTCGAGAGTACGTCGTTCTTCTGTTGTTTATTTTCTTTTCTATATCCTCTGAACGGAGACCGAAATGCACAAGGCTTCTGACGAAAAGTGTCTATATATTCATCAACTCAGAGACTTTGGCTCCGCGATTGTTTATCTGAACGATTGACTTGCCAGGGAGGAGGCGTCCTTCATCAATGTTTAATTGTCACCGTCCAATAGCTCGATGCCCCTTCGAAGCCACATTTCATCTTCTCAAAACGGCAATGTGTTCTTTTGGATGAACGTTCATTTCATACTCCACCAGATCACGCTCTCTCACTTTTCTACATGTGTCCTGATGAACTTGGGGCCCTTCTTCGTCCTTATCTCGTTGGTAACATTTTGTCGAGCAAGCATCTGAGAAACCTTGAATAAATGACTACTCTTCAACACTTCTTAAGAATGATCAATTGCTAAGCAACCCAACGCTGACTACTTCATGATTGGACAGGAGTGGCGAAAAAACGCCAATACGACTCGTTCGGGTTCACGATTTACTCCATCTATTCTGGCCTGTCTCAAGCTGCGAACACCAACACGCCGAGCCTCCCGTCTGCTGCACCAACTCCTACACTCTCTCCTATTCCAATAGCCACTCCAACTGCCGACCCAGACGATCCACTGGACTCCATCCCCACCACAGACGATACACCAACCGCTCCTCTTGTCTCCCAAATTCCTACCACTACGGAAGCGACGATCGCAGTCTCAGTGACGGATTCCCTCCCCGTCCCGGAGGAGACAACGAAGACAAGCCATGATCCAGAGTTCAAGAACCTGCTCATACCTCTCTACGTCATCCTACCGACCTTCTTCCTCCTCGCACTTCTCCTCGCCCTCTATCGCCGTTGGAAGTTTTCCTGGAAATGGCACTATCTTACCTGGAAATCAACCCGACATGAAAGGCTCATAAGAACGCGTGAACATTCGGGCGAGAGGTGGGAAGTAGATAGCGTCACTGAGGTCAATGTGGTTGATGGTACGGAGTCGGAGGACAAGGATGGTGGGGATACGAATGAGAAGGGATGGGTCTTCCTGAGAGGTTGGAAGGGAGGAGACACGCCGGTGTTGACGGGTTTTGGAGGGGAGCAGGTGCAAATGGAAGGCTTTGGTGAGGGATACGTTGACAGTGATGATGAGCATAGGGGTTGGGGATGGGGGAAGATCAGTAGAGAGGGCTGGAAGAGGATTGGGAAGAAGAATGGGCAGAAGAGTAGTGGGGACCCTACGGAGAGAGATGATTGTCTTGAGAAGGATCTAGAGCGAATAGCGTCGTCGAAGAAGGTGCGGGTGAAGAAGGCGTTTCATGGTTCCGGATCATCGAGGTCTCATGATTCCCTGTTGAGGAAACCGAGCAGCAAATCTCCTGACGCGTCTCTCCAGTCTCATTCCCAAACCCAACCCGCATCGTCGAAGCCCGTTCTCGATCCAGCAGAAGAGCACCTGGACACCTATCTCGATCACATTCTCTCTGCTGCTAGAACAGGATATCAACCAATCGTTTCTCAGAAAAAGATGAGGGAGATTAAAGACCGCCATCGTGAGAGAGAAGTCGGAGGGAGAGAAAGCTTAGATTTCGGAGCGAGGGTTCGTGATCTAGCAGGTTTTGCGTCTCAGAGGGGTGTAAATGTCGGGAAGAAGCTAAAGGATTGGGGAGCAACTTGGAAGGGACATCTTGGATTGGAGAAAGGTGGAGACGAGGAATGGCTCATCCCGGAAGCTCAATCTAACGAGGTGAAAACGACCACGTCGGCCGATGCATCCGAACTCGAAGGAATGCCTGATACCCTCCCTTCTATTCTTTTTCACCTCAATGAATCCCCGAAGAGGCCGTTCAACATTCCAGTGGCGAAAGTAACTCTTTTAAGCCCTGATTCAAAGTTTTCGAAGAAAGGAGACGATCATGCGATTATTCAGAGCCCTCCTGCCACACTTCTCAGCCCAGAACTCCAACCTGACCTTTTCTTCGAGGAATCGCCGACCAAACAAGGGGCGAAGGGAATCTCTGACTATTTGGACTCTAACGAGTTGGACCTCGGACGCGAAATGCTCAGTTTAACGGGTATCGCGGATCTCATCTTTGAGTGCGACGGAGAAAAGGAGGAGGTACAGAAGGATACGTACACCGCATTGCCTAAGAAGACAAAGATAATGCGTCGTGGGAGATATTCGCCACCCAAATCACCACTGGATCCCATATTTGACTCGCCGGCCAAAAGGGCCAAACTTTCCCATCCACCTGCTATATACTCTACCGTATCTTCAGTAACTAACGTCAAGACTCCCAGCATCACCTCTTCGTCAGTTCTGTTTAAGACGCCATCTAGGGCAACGCTGGTAACCGGAAGCGAGGAAATGATTTTAGAAGACGAAGATGCAGTTGTGTCGGTAATGACGAAGCAGCCAGAGAACAAAGCGGAAACACCGTCTCCGTCCAAGCTCTCGAGGCAGCGAAAGGTGAAAGTCAGGTCGCCTACCAGTCCAGGTTTGAGGAGAGGATCAAGGCTTTCGAAGAAAAGATTAAACAGGGGCAGTCACCATCTCCTGCTCCTTCCTCTCGTACGTTCTACCACGACTCGCCAACGCCAGCTCCGAAGAGACCCCTGTCCGCATTCAATCCTCCGGCGTCCAAGGGATAACCTCGAAGCTTCATCGTGCTACTACACTTGCCTCTCCACAACCTGAACGGCTGTCCCTTCTATCCAGCTCTTCATCTCCGCGAAGAACGCTTACCACAACCAGGCAGCCCACCTGGAGAGTCGCCTGCAAAGAGGCTCACGAAGAGGACTGAGATCTGAAAGGTGCTGACACGTTCTATTCGTTCAAATCCACATTTAGTCTTTCTTTCTTGTATTAGGGGACGTCAATACTGCGTAAATAGCTGTTGTTAAATATCTATTACTCCGGCTGTGATTATACACACAATTTTGTGGTCATGGGTCCCAGTGAGTGAAGGGGAGAGAAAGACACGAGGTGAAAGTTGAAAGTTGAAAGAAATGTTGAAAGTTCCAAAGGTGAAGGTATGGTTAGAGCGAGAGCTCGAATGGGAATAAAGAACAATGAAAAGGGTTTGATGCTTTGTAAACACAGTGGAGAAGCATACCCTATTAAGTTTATCTCACAACTGAAAGCGTTCGACGATAAAAGATGCGACGAAACCAGACGAAACTGAAGCAGAAGTATAGAAACTACAAGTCGAGGCAGAAAGGAACAACCAATTTCTTCTATACAAGGTATGGGCAAATGTACTTTGTGACATATTCTGTTGAAGAATTTGGGATAATAAACAACTTGTAGATGGTGGTCGAAAATGGAGGGAGCGGGTCGAAGAAAGTGGATAATGAATTGATTGTAAGAAAAGTGCGTCGGCGACCGCCATGTTACTCTAGTTCTTCCCCTTTTTAGGAGGCTCAGCAGAAAATTTAACGTGATCGTGCCAATCTGCATCGCCAATTTGGACTTGACTGCCCTTGTCTCCAACACACATTCTCAGGCCGCTCAACCAGTCGTCTTTCCGACTTGGGTCTACATCTTCCCCTTCTCCACCACGGAGCAGGTCCGAAAGGGTAGCTCCGCATGCTGACTTCGACAGTCAACATCCTGCTCAAACACTCTCGAGTTTCGCGAGGTAAGAGACGAAAATGGAGTCTGATGAGCCAACCTTCCAAGTGGCCTGAGATGAGACGCTCCCTCGATCGGTACGGAGACTAGCAGGTACGGATAGAGCCGACGGATTGTTTGATTTGGGGAGATTTCGAGGGAGAATTCGGCGTGGCGGAAGGTGACACAGCTTGATTCTTCAACGTCCCAGAGCTGTTCTGGTGGGACGTGGGTGGTGGGTCCTTGAGATCAATTTTCGGGGTGCTTGGACTTTCTTTGGTCGACTTGGTCTCACTACCGCTCGAAGTCTTGCTCACGCTGGTATCGGTAGTCTGGTTGGTGATCGACTCCGACAACGTCGAATGATCGATGACAATGTGTCCAGGACTCTCCGTTCTCTCCAAGGCGTGAAGATTCTTGCTAGCATCGCCAATTGTGCTCCCAGCAGACGACTCGTAGCCTGAATCGATATGACCGGCTGCCTCTTTTGTCGCAAATTCGGATACCCTCGAGAGATCCGTTCTAGAGGAGGAATTGGAAATGATGGAATCTCCTTCTGAGCCTTTACTTCCTTGACGAACAGGTGCCTTCATAACCTCCAAGGTCTCCGTACCAGTAGGAGTAGTCGGAGGTTTGGATGCACAATTCCGGATGGGACTGAACGTAAAGTCTATAACTCGCATCCGTCTTCGTATCCGGCAGCTTCCAAGGGAATCTCCTCAAAATCATGCACATGAAAATGATGGCGACGCTCCAGACATCTGAGAGACGAGGATCGTATTCTTTCTCGGCTAACACCTCAGGAGCGAGGTATGGATCACTGCCGACGATTCCGGAGGCTTTGACCGTCTTCGAATTTCCTGGGTACTTGAACACGGCTGCAGTCCCAAAGTCGATGACTTTCACCACGGCCTTCGAGGTCATGACGCAGTTGTCGAGCTTGAGATCGCGATGAGCAAGTCCCATGGAGTGAAGGTAGTCGACGCCTGCTACGATTTGACGGAAGACGCAATAGATTTCGTTCCTCGTCATCTTTCCAGACATGACTGTGGAGAAGAGGTCGTATTCAGCGTATTCCATCACTTCGTAGTAGTGATCATTGTCGGTGATGATGTCCAGCGTCTCAATAATATTAGTGTGATGCAAAGCAGAACCGACTGCGTCACGTAGCGGTGAGCGGATGTCCATATCAATGAGGGGAAAAGCGTACTGCAAAATTCTCCGGTCACCTTCTTCACATAGTCCTTCTGACTCTCACCGCCTCTCCTCGCCCTGAACTCCTTCACAGCGAAGACGGTTCCATCCTTCCCTCGCTTGATCAACCTGACCGTTCCACCCGCACCGCTTCCCAAGACCTTTCCCCATTTGCCATACTTCTTCTGCAAGTGCGTATGATCGCTTCCTAACGGAGGGGAATACTTGGAAGGATGCGTCTGATGGGAATGAGGAGGTGACGGGTCTCTTGAAAGGCTAGAAGCAGGGGTTCCAGGTCCCGAGTAATCGGGCGAACCATTCGCTGAAGCATTGCTGCTTCGAGGAGCTGACGGAGGTGTGATGTTGTGAGGTGTGCCAGCGTGGGAAACGGAGCGCGAGCGGGAGGAAGATTTCGGACTGTGGTGCATGGTGTTGTTGAGGAATCGCTTCAAATCATGTAGAGGGCTGTGATGATGATGCTTCGTCGTCTGTCTCGACGGAGTAGGAGTCGGATGACCCGTTGTCTGTGCTCCTAACATCGGACTCGATCCACTATGGTAGGACGTTCGACGGGAGGCGGATGGGGAAGTCGGGACTTTGGGGAAGATGAACTGTGGCGGGGTGGACGATCCACTTTTCGAATGCAGATGTAGAGAAGTCTGCGAGACGGATTCCAAATCTTTTCGCCTCAGGCTATCATTAAAAGGGGCTGGCGGCGCCGTGCCCGTCGCCGGGGAGGCAGGTTGGAGTTGAACGGCCGGTATTTTTGGGTTCAACAATTCGGTGGATTTGGACGGAGATGGTGACGGAGGCACAGACTGAAAGTCTCTTTGTAAGATGGACGGCGAACCGAGTGGAGAAGGTCGATAAGAGTCGCTCTCCGAGATGACAGAGACGTCGGACTCTCGATGGCCTTGATATTCGCTGGGGTGCCGACTTGGGACTTTCGTCAATCCCACTCCTCCTTTCAAAATAGACGTCCTCTTGTCGTGCAAGACCTCTTTCTCCTCTTCTTTCGAACTAGCGGACCCTCCAGATTTCTTTTTCTCAGCTTCTGCGCCATCCTTCGGCCCAATCAACGCTGCCAAATCCTTCAAGCTTCCTCCAGCTGACTCCGCAACATTCGCCTTCACATTCGTCTTGTTTTCTATCGAGTTCCCTAATCCAACCAACGGTGGACGACTCGATTCCCGTCCATTCGTGGAAGGGGGAGTAGTGGATCGAGATTGATTGTTCGACATGGAGAAATCAGTGTTGGGTAATGGGGGGAAAGTTTGGGTCTGAACGGCCATTCGAACGAGGGCGGAGGAAGATTTTGAGCGACTTCGACTGAGCGAAAGCGAGAGTGGGGGACTGGAAGAAAACGGAAAAAGAGTGAGTACATGACGCCATTGGGAGACAAGGATAGATTCAGGCAATTTAAAAATATTGAGATGCGGAGATGTCAGGAACATGAGAGTGCAAGAGATTCAAGACACTTGTTCTCATTATTTTCTCATTCGATTAGTTCAAATCCTCATGAAGCATTCCTCGGCGGTCTCCATCCAGACAGGTGGAAGGCAAAGCCCGAGGCTGGGTAGATGGTTGATCCCAGCCACCTGTCGCCGAGTTTGAAGGGAGCAGCAAATTCCATGAAATCTCCAGCTCACCGCAAAGACCTGACTGTCTCCATTGCTCTGAGGAGTGCAAATATGATACGCGAAAGTGGTACAATGGGGAAATGTGGGGAGAAAGAGTGTAATGAAGTCCGCTTTATATTGGGACTGTTGGGGTACTTGGCAACCAGCCAATTCGGAAGATGCAGATAGGCAACTCTTGGGAAGAAAGTAGGAGACGCGCTTTTAAGGGATGTGCCCAATCCCAAGGCCCCGCTAACGGAAAGACCCAAGAAGGAGCGACTTACTAGTACGACAGACGATCCTCGATCACTTGTTGTGGTGTAACAATGAGAGCACGAATTAGGTGAATCCTTGTCCTTGCTGGATTCTTGAGTAGGCTGGCTGTTGGCTGAGGTCGCTAGCAGGGATGCTGGTTCGCGGTGCTGGAGAGGGAGACGATGGCGCGAGAGGGTTACAGGGTTATAACGACTGCATGTGTGAGCACATTTCGTCCATGCCGTAATCGCCGACCCTTCTCATAAACCCTAAATATCGGCACGTTCAAAATCCACATCTTATCTCCATCCGGCTTACCGCCGCATAACTCCGTTTATTCGCCTTTGTATTCTCCTCTCAACTGGCATTGCATCTCTCTTATTAAAACAATGACGATAAAAATCACTCCAAAACCAAGAAATCCTGCACAAAATCTTGCAAAGACTCGTCCACAGAATGCAATGGAATGGTGAGAATTCTCCTCATTTACCCGAAGCTCCACACGTGCGATTCCAGATAGAGAACCATTGCTTATCTCTCCAGATTCATCGATCCGCCCAAGCCTCCGGATTGCTCAAACCTACCATATCCCCAACAGGAAGAAAGAGAGAATAAGCCCCCACGGAATGTCCACCCACGTCCACCTTTCCAGGAATGAGAAACTCTTCTCAAAAAAGAAAGAAAGGAAGGAGCATGGTGCCGAGGCTGGAGAGGCGAATGAACGGGTGGTCGGTAATGCATTTGAAAGAGATAAACAAGGATGGGAGCACGATCACGACACACGACAACGATCCACAGGATCGCATGTTCGCCTCACCTGGCCAGGCACGAAATTGGACGATGGATTCGGTTGGGTAGACCAGATCCGCCTGCTCCCTTTCGCCTCGCAGCTTTCTTTCGCTTTCGGACGACAGATCCCTCCACGCTTCTTCAAACCGTTGACGCGATGACGATCGCCATAAATGCCTCAAGGAAGCTGTTGTGTTGTTGAGCTGAGTGAGC